>CAODLS010728009.1:0-12687 GCA_948243855.1 Flueggea neowawraea
GTAATCAAAAGTCAATAATAAAACAACGAATAAAACTTATATGAGAATAGAAAAGGAACTTATCAAAAGAAAAAAAAAGAGACAAAGGTTACCTAAAGATTGATATGTGTAGCTTAAGTTATATATAGAGGATGAAATAATTAGATTGGATTATTTACATTTGTTTGAAAATTTATCATCTCAAAGTTTAAGTACTTTACGTGATTGTGAGATGATAAACAATTGTCATTATCCTAATAAATTCAAATTTAATATATTTATGAAGTATAGATATCTATCATAATACTTATAAAGGTGATAAATGATAAATAATAAAAAATAAATTAAAACGGTAATTTAGAATTGAAAAGAAGGATAAAAATGCCCAAATTTTTTTTACATCCGTACATTTATATTTGTTATGATATCGAGAGCTTAGGAAAACTCTCTAACTTATATATATATATATATATATATATATATATTGATTCCTCTTTTCTTTTTCAAGAAATAAAACTTCAAACAATGGTCACGTTTCACCACACAAAAATACCAACTATACCAACAAGCAATAATAAGGGCACAAATCTTTCTAATTCTCACTTAGGGTATGTTTAGATTGTAGAATTAGAATTGAAATTGGAATTAGAATTGTAATTCCAATTCTGTTGGAATTAGAATTGGAATTGAATCACAATTCTGATGTTTGGATAACACACATAATTGGAATTGAACCAGAACTAGAATATGATCAAAATTATAATTGATTATTTAAATAATTATTTAATATTGATTAAATATTAATTATTTAATATTTAAATTTAATATTAAATAATTAATTTTTTTAAGGGAGGGTGACAAAGAATGAGAGAGAGAAATATGAGGAGGGAGAGAGAATAAGAGAGAGATAGGAGAGGGGGAGAAAAAGAAGAGAGAGAGGAGAGAGGGAGAGAGAGGGGGAGAGAGTGAATTAGGAAAGAGAAAAAGAGGGAGGAGAGAGAGAGAAAGAGAGAGAATTGGGAAAGAGAGAGGGAGAGAGAGAGGATAGAGGGAGACAGAGAAAGAGAGAGAGGATAGATGAAGAGAGAATTAGGAGAGAGAAAGAGAAAGAGAGAACTGAGAGAAAAAGGGAAAGAGAGAATTGAGAAAGAGAGGGAAATAGAGAATTAGGAGAAAGAAAGAGAGGGAGAGAGAGAGAGAATTGGGGAAGAGAGAGGGAGAGGGGGAGAGAGAGAAAAAATTGGAATTGACAATTCTTAGGAGAGGACTAAGAATTGGAACATGCCTAATTATAATTCCAAGAAATTGACATGAAATTGAAATTGCAAATTTTATCGATAAGTCAAACAACAAAATTAAAATTAGTTGGACACAATTCCACAATTCTTGGCCCAATTCCTGGACATTCAAACGGGACCTTAAAGTTTTCTTTTGGTGGGAGAAATAGGCTCAGACAAAGTTTTCTTTTGCAACTAATTCAATCATACTTCCCTTGTTTTTCTCCTCTTTTTATTGCTTTTACTTTCTTCAATTGAATCTATAATCCAAAATACATCTGAGCCCTCTTTCATCTACAACTTCTAACATCAACATCAAAAATATAGAAACATAAAGTTCAAGAAAAAAAAAAGTAAAGGAGGAGGAGGAAGAGCATGCGATGGACTTTCAAGTGGTTGATGTTGACGAAGAAGTTGAAGATGATGACATGCAAGGAGAGACTAACAAGACGAAAGAAAGGCGAAATAAGACAAAAAGAAAAAGGGCAAGGTTTGGAGGTCAGAGTTGGTCGATGGTGGGGGACGTATGAGATTTTTACTTTAGATCTTTGTTTTTATCTGGTTTCTAACTTTTTTTCATTTAGTTTCTCTTTGGCTAATGCTATTGATTATGTTTGTTTTTTTTCTGCTATTTCCATTTAATTTTTATTTGGCTTTCTGTTTTTTTTTTTTGGTTAAGGATACTGATTAAGTTTTATTAGTAATTTTTTGTTAGTTTCTGTTTGGTTTTCATTTAGTATTCTTATCCTTTTTATTTATTTCAATTTCATTTTTTATTTTTTTCAATTATGATTTTCATCCTTTATTTATTTCTAAAATGGTTTTTGCTACTCTGTATGCACAATTTAGGCGTAACAATTAGCCAAATTGAGAATCTTGTGCTCTTAATATCCCCTCAAATAACGACATATTTGAAAGTCCCCAAGAATGAGTGGCTACTGATTTGTAGTAGATTGATTGAGAATCTGAGATGGGTGATTAGAAGCCTACGCACCACATAGGCCGTCAATTAAACTAAATCAAAGAAGCTCGTTAGCCCCTCGATACTTGAGTTAAAGAATCTTGTTGGCAAATGACAAGAACACATTTGATTGGGGTGTTTATGATATCGTTTTGAAATTGGATCTAACTATGCTTAAAAAGTATTTATTTATTTTATCTTGAAATGGGTTTTCAAGTATTTTCAATAGCAAAACAAGAGAGAATCAAATGCTAAAATAGAACACACAAATCCTCATCACCAAGCATTGTGGTGTTTTGGTCATGAATAGATAAAAAAAAATAAGATACCAATAAAAAAATAAGGTTTTCAATTAAAAATAAAAAGAATAAGATACAGAAAATATAATCATCTTCCTTAGTATATATAGATTGAAAAGGCTAGAGAGTAGAGTCGATCATTGGATCATAAATGTGATTAATACAAATTAATCCACACCGATGATGATTAGAAATGCATGTATCATCATCATCATCATCTCTTCATATCATTCTTATGGAAATTTATTTATTTTCTTCCTTTTTCTAAAAAGAGAAAATTAAGAATTTTTTTAGCAGTCAAAAGGTGGCTAAGTCTAGTTGGCCAAGGCTAGTGTCGGTGTGAGTATGAAATTGGGCATGAAATAGCACCGTCTTCGGATGCAAAAAGTTAGGCTAAAAGAAATTTGAAAAGGCGAACAAAAGATTGATGAATTTCAACGGCTGTGATTTTCTTATACAAGTTGATTGTGACATCATGTAAATCCATCAATATGGGGCCCAATCATTACATCCACCACCACAAGTAACTCCATTCATAACCACAAAATGACACTTTCATATATTTCAGTCAAAAAAACCCACTCTCATTTATAAATATAAGAGCCCGTTTTGCATAACTTTTTGAGGTTTGGAAAGCTGATTTAATATAAAAAAAGTGTTCGACAAAATTTAAAGTATTGAAAATCATTTTTAGGAGTTTTTTTTTGGAAAAATTGAGGCCATATTTAATTGAAAAAATAATTTTTTATTTTTTATTTTCTATTTTATTTTTATTTTTGAAATTAAATAGAAAATAAAAGAAAATTTTAATTTTTATGAACAAATTTTTATTTTATTTATACTTTTTAATTTTCTAAAAAATAATGAAAATTTTTTCTTAACTAGATAACCTCTGATTTTCTAAACTGTGTTTGCTGTAAAAGTTATTTTTAAATTGTATTTATCAAATATTTAACGACTTTTGAAATAGTTATTTGCCAATCAAAAAAGATGTTACCATAAGTTATGTCAAACTGGGCCTAAATTTGCCAACTAGGTCCCATGAACTCAATAAATTAGATTGAATGAGGGCAATATTATTTTAATAATTTGATTTATAATTGCTTACCGGAATAATTAACTATAAAAATTAGAATATTAAACAAATTAACACATAGATCCTTCTTCACGTCTTCTCCTAATTTGGTTATTAAAAATTGAACTTGTTAGCAACGATCTTTCTCCTTTTAGGTGCCAAAAAATCGTAATGTCTTAAAAAACTACAATTCATATTTCATATGATCTTAAATTTATCATTAGTGACAACAATTAATTAGCCTTAATCAAATTAGGTAAAACAACAAACTCAAAAGACATATTCATAGATAATATGCCAACTTGGCCTGCATGGAAGAACTGTGGTTTCACATTTTGTTTTGTTAAACTCATACTTGAAGCCTTAAACTAATGCATAATTAGCAAAAAATAATTATTAACAATTTCCTAATAAATCCAAATCTGCATATTCTCAACGTGTTAGGAACTAAACAAGTTTTTCATTCTTCTTTTAGGTGCCATCAAACCAAAGGTCATAAACTCATAATTGACTCAACATTATTCTCACTAATGACAATAATTACCCTCCATCAAATTTGGTAATTAAGACCTTATAAAATTATGAAACTGAAATCTCAACAAAAAAAAAAAGAGAAGTAATTAAGACCTTATAAAATTATGACCCTAAACGACTTTTTCTGTCAAACAGGAGTAAAATATTAATACTCTAATTTTCTTTTTTACAAAATTATTAATACTCTAAATATTTTTAATTGTCTGCTTTTATATAAATAACAAAATTAATAATTCATGTTTGGGTGATGACTACTGCAATTTTGTGAAGAAAATAACCATTCCATCTATCACTCAACCCAACTAGGTTGGCTCATGGCTGCTGCAATTTAATTTTCTTTTAATTGCATCAATAAATTACCACAAAATTAATTTTGTTATCTTACAAATTACTATTAATTAGTTTCAATTTTTGAAAAAAAGAATACACATTTCATTCCATTTTTGTTAAAAAAATTAGAATTTTCATTCAGGCCCTCCATTTCTAATATCTTAATAATAATTAACAAGAGAAAACTATACTATTGTAAATATTATAAGTATCAATAAATTCTTTATCTGTTATGAAAGAATGTATTGATACTAAAGATTCAGACAGAATAATAATCTAATTAAATATCCTTAATTAAATGAAAAAGAAATAAAAAATTAAATCGCTCTTTAACTGCAGTAAATAAACCATATATACAACTCCTTAACCATGGTTAGTGCCCTAAACCTCTCCCTATATAGAACCTCCTCTCTCTAATCTCATTCCTCACCTGCAACCTCTCAACTCTCTCCTACTTCCTCTCTCTCTCTCTCTCTCTCTCTCTCTCTCTCTCTCTAAATACCCTTCAGTTTCAGTGTCTTCTCAGCTCTCTCTAAATACCATCAACATGACACCACTGCACAACTTTGAACACTTTCTTCCACTACTTTCCACAATTGGGTCGCCACCATTTCTGGGTGTCAAAATCTTTCTTTGCTTGTTTCTGTTTCTCTGTGTTTTCTCCTTCTGGTTGATTCCTGGTGGATTAGCCTGGTCTCTCTCCAAGAAAACACACAAAGCCATTCCTGGACCTTCGGGTTGGCCTGTTCTTGGCATGGTCATGGCTTTTAGTGCTTCAAACTTAACTCATAGAGTCCTTGCTAAGACCTCTGAGTGCTTTAAAGCTAAAAAGTTGATGGGTTTCTCTGTTGGTTTCACTAGGTTTATAATCTCTAGCCATCCTGAAACAGCCAAGGAGATATTGAATAGTTCAGATTTTGCTGATAGACCTGTAAAGGAGTCAGCTTATGAGCTTTTGTTTCATAGAGCAATGGGTTTCGCTCCATTTGGTGAGTACTGGAGGAACCTAAGGAGAATCTCATCAACACACCTGTTTAGCCCTAAAAGGATTGCTTCTTTTGGGGAGTTTAGGAGACACTTAGGGCTAAAAATGGTGGAGCATATCAATGGTTTGGTAGAGAGAGATGATGTTGTTGAGGTTAGAAAATTTTTGCATTATGGATCACTCAACAATGTCATGATGAGTGTGTTCGGGAGGAGTTATGAGTTTGAAGGTAGCAACAATAGTGATGGGTGTGAGCTTGAGGGTTTAGTCAGTGAAGGATATGAGTTACTGGGGATTTTCAATTGGAGTGACCATTTTCCTTTGTTGGGTTTGTTGGATTTGCAAGGTGTGAGGAGGAGATGCAAAAATTTGGTTGCTAGAGTGAATATCTTTGTAGGGAAGATCATAGAAGAGCATAGGTTTACGAGGAGGGCTAGTCATGCACTTGTGACTGGTACTAATCGCGAAAGTTGTGGTGATTTTGTGGACGTCTTGCTTGACTTGGAGGAGGAGAACAGGCTCACTGATGATGACATGATTGCTGTATTATGGGTATGTGCATGTCTTTTTCATATTAATTTCCACATATGATCATCTTAGTTAAGCTTAATTAATTAAATGGGTAATTTAGTCTTGACATATAAGAGTAATCCATATGTGAGGTTTTGAGTAGCTGTCGTTTACTACGATCTATGTTAATTGGATCTTTATTACATGAATCTTAAAACGGTTGCATTAAGTACATATAGATGCTTTTTAATTACTATGACTCTTTTGCAATTCTTAGTCTAGGTATAAGTTAATGGTTGTACTAAAATTCCAAAACGTCTAATTATACTCTTCGTTTGTTTAATTGGATACTGAAACCGTTTTTAAATATTTTAGATGTTAGAATATGGTTCTCAAGGTATCCGAAGAATGTGAATATTTTTTCCTTCTTTTCCACATTGACAATATTCTCTTTAATTTCTTACTTCCTATTTTTTACACATTTGGTATCTCTTTTTTTTTCTTTTTTAAAAATTAAATTGCATGTAATTTTATGAGATTAATCATGTAAATATGAAAATTATGTTTCGTTTTTATGTGTTTCAGGAAATGATATTTAGGGGAACCGACACGGTAGCAATTCTTCTAGAGTGGATTCTAGCAAGAATGGTTTTACACCAAGATGTCCAAGCCAAGGCTCAACAAGAAATCGACACCGTCGTCGGCACTGACAAACCGGTCTCCGATTCCGACCTCCTTAACCTCCCATACCTCCATGTCATCGTCAAAGAAACCCTAAGAATGCACCCACCTGGTCCTCTCCTCTCATGGGCCAGGTTAGCCATCCATGATACCCAAATTGGCTCTCACTTCATCCCTGCAAGCACCACAGCCATGGTCAACATGTGGTCAATCACACATGACAACCAGTTCTGGACCGAGCCGGAAAAGTTCAAGCCGGAGAGGTTCATGAACGGAGAAGATGTTTCAATTATGGGGTCTGATCTTCGGTTGGCTCCGTTCGGTTCGGGTCGGAGGGTTTGCCCGGGTAAGACCATGGGGTTAGCCACTGTTGAGCTTTGGCTTGCTCAGTTGCTTCAGAGTTTCAAATGGATGCCTTGTGATGGTTATGGTGTGGACTTGTCTGAGAACTTGAAGCTTTCTTTGGAGATGAAGAAATCTTTGGTGTGCAAAGCTGTGCCTAGGGTTTCCACTGCTTGAGTGTGACAATGTTGGGTTGTTATTGGCTTTTTTGGCTCATAAATTTACCAAGAAAAAGTACTAAATAAGCTAGTTTTAATTAAGTGTTTAATAAGTTTGTAGGTTTGATCTAGAAAATGGGTTTTTGTGGTATTTGCATGGAGTGAAAGGAAAAATGTGTTGATTTTGTATATACTATAAGATATGAAAGTTTGGTTGAGTTTGATTATGTATGAAAGTATGGAAAAATTTCAATTTCGTGAAATATGAATTCCATGTTATGTGTTATATCTTTTTTAATGAATTTGTCTTTCATTAAGAGTGACATCTTTAATGCTAAATATCTCTAACGAATTCAATCTGTTTGTTACAAGTGAAACTACATGTCGATTTTATGAATTGATCATAATAGTGTCCAAGAATGAGTGAACTTACCCATATTGTGGTTTTAGTTACAATTCAAATGTTGTGACTGCAGTAAGAGGTAGGTGTAAAACTCAAGTCGCCCGCAGGTTGATTATAATTCATCTTTCACACATTCAAGATATAGTACGAGAAACTGGTGAATGTAATTGATTGATGAAATCAATTAATGGAAAATATTAAAAGGTATTAGTAACACAATATATGTGTATGATTAATTGTTTTTTTTTTTTGGATTTTCACCAAGATCAAACGTGAGGAAAAGTACTACAAGATTCGCCATATATACCAACAAGTTGTGGTTCAATATTTAATATGTTAGTCATATGTGGACTATCTATCGAAAAATCAAAGTTCAAATTTCATAGAAAATACTTATTGGTAAGACGGAAAAAACCGAGGTGGTCAACTGCTCCTCAAAAAAAATCAGCTATATGGAGTATATATTAGCAAAGAATCAAGCTCATTATAATATCGCAAGCGAGATGATTGATATCATTTACAACAAATATAAATTATGATTGATATCATTTACAACAAATAAAAATAATTCTTTTATACAATATAAATATTTAAATTATGTCAAATAGAGTTTATTATGTTGATTTCTCAGCTATTAAAATATTGAAGTTATCGATAAATAACGAAAATTAGATTAATTACAATGACAAGAATGCATTTGATTTTTGTTTTTTTAGGAATGAAGGATGGAATTGTTCCATGCATATGGTGGTCCAAAATAAAATATTATTCTCACAAATATCTGTATTACAAATAAACTTGAATGACATGGGCATATATTCCAGAAATGATCAGCTTGGAATTGATAAAATTTCAAAAAAAATATAAAAAATCAATCAATATCGTTGATTTAAATATCAATTACATCATATTTTTAACTCTTGTCCTCTCTTTTTCTTGCATATCTTTATTCTTTGTATGATCTGTGCTGCATCCATCTGAAACTTTGCGTGTGTATTGTGTAATGAAGTTTCATGTGTTTTCTTAAACAGGCCAGGATTCCTTGATTAAACTTTACAATTGTTAATGCTACAGAACTTTGTTCCTCCTTTTTAATATGAACATCACTGTTTATATCAAACTTTAAATGATTTGGGGAATAAGAACCTAAGCCAAAACAATGATATGGCTCATCTCTTTTAGGAGGATCCAAATCCTCAACAAGAATATATTTTCTTGGAAGCTGTTCTTGTTAAAAAAGTTTCTAATATTTTCTCCACCTATATGATGCATATTTCATTTGAATATCCAGACAAATTAAACCCAAAATTTCTCTCATATTTAATTTCCATCCACATCAATACATGCAACTTGCTCTTTTTTGCTTGATTCTCTCAAGCACACCCATCCCCTATATATTCCCTTCTATAGCTTTCTTTTTCTCTCAAATTTCTCCATCAATGCTAATTCATGCACACATGCCATAACCACACTTCAATTTAATTTTATTTTTTTATAGATTTTTTGGTAGTGAGATAAAATATTTAGATTTGATAGTATATAATGCAGTAAAGCAATCAAAGGTTGCAACACCACACATCCGTACGAGGCTTTTACACAGTGACACACATATCCATAGAACTACACACACATTGATTTTTTTTCCCCCGATGCAAATGGAAAGTGAATATTACAAATGTAAAATTTCAGCTGTTATGTTTATGGCAACGACCCAAAATAGAAACCCTTCTTTGCTTATTTTCGAACAAAAAATCGGATTTTATGCAAGGAATAATTTCAGTGGAATGGTCTGATCACAACAATAGGGATGGATTTCACTTTTCTTTGGTTCCTCCATATTTGAATAAGATTGTTGTGAAAACAACACCGACGGTATAGTTCAATAAATCATCAAAATATATTTGTTTTGGAATTCTTTACCTATTCAGAAATTCAGTTTATATCAACGGGGGAGTCTGGGATTGGTTATGTGGAATGAATATGATATACACGCCCTTCATAAAAGAATCCGATGTTTATATAAAGATGAAACCTGGACCTTTTCTAAATGAAAATCAAAATTTGAGCTTGTTTACTAATTCTTTCATTTTGCTTTGTACCAAAGAGGGCAAGAAATAGGTGTGTTTCTTTTAAGTATTTTCATTAGCAAATATTACTCGCAACATATTTTAGTTTTAAAAATATGTGTCACTCTTTTTATTTAATCTACTAATATGTCATTTTAAATATCCAATATACTAATCAATTTATCTGAAACAAACACTCTCATAATTAAATTGTCTCCTCCCTCTATAATTCGACATCCAAATCTTACGGTAAGTTTATATTGTTCTAACCTTAGCCAAGGTGCCAACAAGGGACTATTATATTCGAGCAAGCTATAAATTATAAGTAAGAATAACAAACCCTAGCCATAATTTTTTTTAAAAGAATAACAAAGCCTACTAGGCCATATGAGTTTTCGGTAATCAAATAATTGGAAATATATAATTAGTAATCACAAACCCTAGCTGTTAAGAAATGATAAGAAGCAGAAACCCTAGAGAAGAAGCATTTGATAAAATCATCATTAAGCACCTTGACCCACTTCTCCAATTATGAAATGAAAAAATGTAACCACAAATATGTTACTATGAGAAAGACGTGGTATGAAAAAAATTTCCTTAAGACACTGCATGCGTGTTAAAGTAGAGGTCTATTAATCATATATAAGTGTGACCATCATAATATTCTCTTTTCGATCCTTCTCCAGCATGGTTTAAAGAAATCTAAATATATGAATGTGTTTATTCAACCAAAGCCTTTTCTTGTGTTTTTAATAAATATAGTGGACCACAAAAATAATAGTGCTTCATAATTAACATAAAAGATGTTAGTTAATCATATCATGTTACATATATGTTGGCCCGAAATGACAATTCAAGAGGGGGGTGAATTGGATTTTTGACTTTTAAAACTTGTTTAAAAACATTTTTGCAATTATCAAAACATTCAAGATAAGAAAAAATAAAGTAAGAACAATTTATCCAATTCACACAAATAATAATATAAAGAGAGAAGGGATAAAGAAATCAAATCTGCGATGTATAGTGGTTCAACCCTCTTAGCCTACGTCCACTCCTCAAGCTTCCCCTTGAGAATTTGAATCCACTATGACTCTTGCTTCAATGGGTGCAAGATTAAACCTCTACAAACTCTTGCTTTAAATGTGCAAGATTAAACCAATACAACTTCTTGCTTCAATGGGTGCAAGATTAAACATCTACCAATACAACACTTATTTTCTAGATAAACAAGAAAACTTTTCCTCTCTCAAATACAATGATTTTCTCAATAAGGAAGAACAAAATTATTAATGAACACTCTCAAGCAACAATGAATCTGCAAGTATAAAACCCTCTTGAGAAATGTATGAATAATTTGCAAGATTGAGTACAAGAAAACTTGATGTTGTTGTAAGATATTTGTCAATGGTTAATCACCTCTTCTCTGATGTGTCTTGACGCTATTTATAGATTTCCAAGTCGATATGGCCGTTGGAGGATTGATTAAAGCTGTTGTGAGATAGAGCAACCCCACATTTAATGTTCTGACACAAGTCTCTAACTCGAGTTAGAGTTAGCCTTTCATGTAACTCGAGTTATCCACATGAAAATTATGGGTTCTTGACCTCTAACTCGAGTTATCCATAAATATGACCGTTGAATTGTGTCAGGTTTTGCCTCTAAGTTCTAAGTCGAATTATACAAGTATCTTACTCGAGTTAAATTTACTCCAGGATATTTAACTCGAGTTATTCTTAATTTAGTTCGAGTTGCCTAGTATTTGATCAACTCGAGTTATGCATGTTCAACTCGAGTTGTAGCATTTGATCAGTAGCTTCTGGGTGATCCTCTTACTCGAGTTGGCAACCATGTAACTCGAGTTGTATAAACCTTCAATAACTTGAGTTGAACTCACGTGTAACTTGAGTTGTCTAGCCACTGATTAACTCGAGTTGTATCTTATGTAACTCGAGTTGAATTTTCATGTTGATGGTTTGATTTTTCTTCAACACTTTGGCTCTTCTGGATAGCAATGTTAACTCGAGTTGTGTTCTTCGTTTACTCGATAGAACGACCATCCTAAAACAATGCAAGATTAAGCTCAATTTTGTTCATCATCAAAACACAAAGGGGTCCAAATTTTAACCACCCTTAGTTCAATAATATCCCCCTTTTTAATGATGACAAAATATGCATGAATTTGAACATCTATAAAACAATGACAAATAGATTGATCAAAGATTTTACTCCTTGTCATTTGGTTAGTTTAACACAAGTATAAGCATAATGTTCAAATCAATATTGATGCCAATTATAAGAATTTATACAACATTCTCCCCCTTTTTGTAATCATCAAAAATGATATGCAAAATCAAAATACTCCCCCTTTTTCAAAGAAAAGAAATCAAGAATTATTAAACACAAAATGCTCCCCCTTAGTAAATGCATTTATCAATCAAATCATTTTGAAAGCAGAACTTTCCCTTTTTGTTTCACAATATGCATAACAATTTCAAAGAAATATCTCCCCGTTTGAAATTCAAAGATTCAAAGTATGCATGAAATCATATTTAAACATTTATCAATCAATGCAAGTATACAATAAACCACAAATAATCAAAATACATGAAAACTAAGGAATTTAAAAAAATAGAAAAATTGCAAGATTGGGTTACAACACTTTCTTTCCTCTCATTGTCTTTTGGGTCCATAAGGGTTAGTTCTAATCATGTTAGGAAGAATAATTCCTTTAGGAATCCACACCTTCTTGACGCCAATATAAGCATTGTTTCTAATATTGCAAGAACAAGCTATATGCCCCATTTTGTCACAAAAGTTGCAAGTAGAGAATGGAAAGGATGCATGTGGTCTAACAAATCTAGTATGATATAATTTATTGTCATTTGTGTAATCACATCCCAAGCCACTTTTGGATAAAGAAAACCTTTGACTATCGAAGAGCTTGTCAATATTTTGTTTTTCTTGAGTAAGTTTATGAGAAACATTAGTAAGTCATGCAACCTTCTTCTTTAAAGCAATATTTTCATTCAATAGATCATCATTTTTATTAGCAAGGCATTTATCAAGTTCACTCTTCAACCTATCATT
>CAODLS010728210.1:0-21420 GCA_948243855.1 Flueggea neowawraea
GCATGAGACATGGAGTTGTTGAGCACGTTATGTAAAAACACTTAGAATCACACCGCCGTGCACCTCTTATGGAGGTTTTCGATTCTCATCCATTATTTTTTCCCTCTAAACTAAGTTACTGCTTCTCTTAGTCCTTTAACAGGGTTGAGAGAAGGAGATCCTGCACAAAACTGGCTCTCCCAGTGGCTTGCTTTATCCTTCTCTCCCGTTCTTCAGAACTCAAAGATGGATCGAAACTGCAAGATGTAGAAACATGTATGTTTGATCACCTTCACTGTTTTCTGGACATTATTCTATGATAATTTCTGCCTGGTTTTAAGGGTGACATGCATATGAATTTCCATAAGGTCGGCCTATTTTTAAGAGAAACGAATAAATCTCTGAACCACGTACCTTGATTTCCAAATGTGTACTGGCGCTGAATTCTTTGCAGAAGTATCCTCAATGCTTGTTCCCATAGATTTAGAAATTTCATCTGTTTCAGATGCTGGGAAATTTAGAATGAACGATGAAAGGAATGGATCAGTTGCGGCAGTAGAAACGTTAGCATTGTTTGACCTATATGCACCACTCCCTAGCAATACTTGTAGATGAGCCTCCCAGAGATCCCGGCCAAGGACAGATAGGGTCTGACTGTTTGGAATCGCAACCCTACGTAACCTGCGCCTTCTATGCAAGTAATATTCAGTTAAGGGAAATTTACAAAATTGTCTCACTTGGTCGCGTTTATATAATCATAACGGCATAACAGTAGAAATCAAGATGTTAAAACAACAGTAGTTTCAAGTCTTAGGATATCTTGAACAAGTGTGCATGCTGCAGAGTGATATGGCTTAAGATGTCCCTTGCAACTTTAACAGAGCAAATTGGACACACCTGCAATAAAAAGCAGATGCAGCGTGAATCCTTTTGTTAGAAAAGCAGCAATCAAGTGAAGAGCTCATTATACAAACCATCCTACATTGATATCGGGCAAAAAAAATAACTGACACTTTTTTCTGTATCTTCTATATTTTAGACAGATACACTTTTGTGCTTTCTATTATAATCTTGGACAGAACATATACCACTAACACACATTTATTCTCATACGGAAGAATAACAGAAGTAATCGGCCAACAACAAAGAATGAAAAGATTGATAATAAATATGACTGCACATTCATTACAAGTTGTGTCAGAAACAGCCAGAGTTTTCTGATATTAATTAGTCGGTGAATGAGCAGCAAAAAAATTTCTTTTCTTAAAGATGTAGAGGGACAATATTAATAAGATGAATTGTGAATGTAACGAAAATCTGATTACATTTTGTGGCCGATCACCGATGGCACCATAAGGTGCAATGTTCAGGTCTATTGGAAATGGCACGTAAGATGAATTCTGTTTCGTGAAAATCAAATCTTCAAGCCAAATAAACACAACCACCGAACCACAATTCCAATAATGTAAAAGAGTGACTTGCAGATTGTCCTCAAGAAAGGGCTCTCCTTATATTCTGCTACTTCTACTCATAGACATAAAGCTTCTAGCGAGAATTATTTACTCACTCATTTTCCAACTTCCAACGGGAAAAAATGTCAGATTATAATAAATGAAGCAGCAAAAAGTGATTCCCAAAACGCATCCAGAAATTAATTTCTTTAAGACGCCCCAAACGGCAAGGAGATCCATCTCTAGCAATCCTCGTGTCCCAAAAACAATCCAGTTTTACATTTTTGTGCAAAAAGACAGAATAAGAATCGGGTTCTTCTCAACCTCCCCCTTTAAAGAGAAAGTTTCAAACTTTAAACTATAAAATCAAACATAGAAAAAGGAAGCAATCCAAGAAAAAGATGCAACCTTTTGCAAGAGAAACACAAGATAGGAAACGAATTGCGCAAACACACAACAGTGTCAAGTTATTTCCAATAACAATAAATGGATAAGAAAGCATACGGTGACTTTAGATTCGCAGGAATGCTCATCTTCGAGGTGGGAACAGAGAGAAGCGATGTCGAAATCCTCGTGACAATACGGACAAGGAAAATCTGGTCGTACCCCATCCTCCACCTCGTAATCATCCATGCTCAACCGATCTAACAATAACACATCACAAAAACATATATTAGAAAAACACAAATTCACGGATCCACCAATGAACAAACCGAACACACCTAAGTGGGAGGTCTGATGATGATGGTGCAACCTGTATTGGCGTTTCGTTGCCGCAGTCTTGAGGTCCAAAAATCCGGATCCATGATCTCTTTCTTTCCGATCCAGAGCTATTTTCTACAATTTGGCTTTTAAAGATTTCTTTTATTTTTGAATAATCGTTGTTGATTTAACTGGAAAATAGTCAGTAGTATATATTTTTCTGGGTTGGTTTGCCTCGTTTGTGTGGAAGTAATCAACAATAATGGCTTATTAAATGGATGTGTGGGTTTCAATGCGTGTTTGGGTTGACCCCTTCTTAAAGAAATCAAAAGGAAGCTTCAAAGAAGTGATGATTGAAACGAGGATGCAGAGAGATGAATGATAGAGATGTTATATTATTGAATGATGGGTTGATGGTTGTGTCCGAGGGTGACGCTAACAAAACGAGGAAAAGAGAGCCGCAATTTGCATGACGCGCACGTTGTTGCTGCCCGTTCTTTCCCTCTGCTGTTTGTCTGCAAAACCTTTGGTCTTAAAATACGCATTTTGTTTTTCTTGTAATAGTTATCTTTATTTATTCTTTTAATTGTCCTTCTCTTAATATTGGTCTATAAATTCGTGGATTTTTAGTAGATTTATATTGGTAGTTAAAAATTTCTCTGATTTGATTAAGAAAACGGTAGTAATGAAGTTGGGTTTGTGTTTCATGTATTCACGTGTTCGAAGAGTCATCATTAGAACAAATCATAACCATTTGTTTTGAATAAAAATGAAGGAACCAAAAATCCCAAATTTTCATGTATTCACTTGGTTAACTAGAACTACGCAGCTAAAACAACCATCCCAAAGGGAAGGGAACCAGGGCCACCGCACTTAATTTACATTTTTTAGGGAAAAAATGAGTTTATTTTTATTCGTTTCCAGATTCGGTTGCTTGGTTCAATAAAGAAAACGACAGGTCATTCATCAGTAAACGACTTGCTAAATGTGCTACGACAACTGCGACTGTTGTACAAAGGCAATTTGAGGGGTTTTTCCTACCAAAATGGAAACGGAAAATTATCATTGCTTGCAGAAACTTCACTATTGTTAGGATTATTCAAAAACTGAAGCAACTAAGAACATTCAGAAGTTGGACAATAAAAAAAATGTAATCCATTTCCACATGCTACCTACTTCAAGACTATGGCAGAACCGCCTGTTTATTTTCTCATTCAACCAAGAAGCATAATGCCTCGAGAGAGTTTTAACAAAGTCTTCAGAAAGCGCATTAAACTACGGCAAAAGCACCGCATCCATAGAAAGAACAATCATCCATCCACAATTTTGAAAAAAATAAAGAAAAATTTATCACTAATATACCTTTCAATTCCATAGCTACTAAAATATCACAGCATGAATCATACAAGACTCAACAAAAAGGCAACGATGACACTTGAGAGGAAATCAAATAAAACAAAATCAATAAGTATTAAAGTTATTCAGAAACATAATTAAAGATATAACATATCAGAAAATGTTGAAAATGAGCACAAATCAGAACAAGAAGAATGTTGGAGACAAGCAACTGAGATAGCATGTGCAGATATTATGCGGTACAAGCAAAGCTAAAGACTGCTTTAAATTTCACAAACAAAAGCTATCATGGAAGTATAATTAATTCTTTCTTCTCAATTTTACGTTTTGTTTCATCATCTCATAAGCCTTAAAAAAAATGAAGCATCTAAAGAAACCTAAAACGAGCTTTATTTCACCTTCTCATATGCGCATGTACAAAACTTTGCTCAAACCTTCTGACAACCATCATACATCATCATTGCAATCTGAGTAAATACAACGAATTAGTATGGTCTTCATATGTTCGTGACTCATGAATGAAAGAAGTGTAGTTTGGTTTAGGTTACTAAGGAGAAAATGCACAGCCATCTTTATATACTCTGTTTTAGAATCTACTGTTCACTCATTATCAATTAACAAGTATCACGCAAAAAACAGAATCACATAAGATTTCAGAAAAATACTTTTCTATAACAGTAGTTCAAGTCTCATGCTTATAAGACAGGAAAGAAAAGAAAAAAAAAGTAAGATGTAAAAATTATCTATATTGGTATTTAAATATATAAATGAAATCTGAAATAGAAGAGATCGATGATGTCTACAAAGTCCCTCAAACCAGTCAGCATTATTGATTTGAAACCATCTCCTCACTTAATCTACTTAACATAAAACTCCCCAATACATTCAAAAGTTGACAAAAGAAATCCAAACGACCATCTTTCTTTCCTTGATCTTCAGTGAGGCTTGGAAAGCCCTACAAAAGGAACAAAATATGATTTTTTTTCATTTCCAAGGGGAAAGACAGGAGAGAAGAGATCACTTAAAGGCAAAGAAAAATGCAAAAATATTTGGAAGATTCACATCACAATGGTTTTATCTCTGTAAACCTTCCTCTTTATAGAAACTACATACATTTCTAGGTCTGCAACTCCTCACTCTCTAGACACCTAATGCAAGAAGGTTCCGGAAGTATCAGAAGACAAACTTGTCAACTTAAAAATCGAAAAGAGATGGCTGTTGCCAATGATCTAACATTTTCAGAAATGAGTTCACTTTTTTAGCCATATCTAAGAGATCTCCAAAGAAAGAATAGTCTTTCACAGGATACATGAATTGGACAAAGGTTTTGATCCTAACAAAACAATAATCCAAACAACACTGTTGATCTTGGCCAGGAAAACAGCAAAATCCCACAGATTTTGTTTGGGAGGGTATAGCATATAGGAGATTGGAACAAATTTTGTATTTTTTTCATAAATTCCGTGCAACATTTCTACTTTCACCATTCAATCTCCTATCTACACAATCTCCTCCTCGCCCAAACAAGCATCGCCATGCATACACCCATCTTAAAAAGTACATTGCACAGAAAAAAAAAAATAACCAGCAGACAAGAACTTCTTCAAGCGAAATCTTGATCAACCAATCAAAGAATCACCAAGCAAGAACTTATAAATGCATAAATCGATATAAATGTTCACGTACGGAGGTTTATATGCACATAACAATTCATTCACCTTCAGGGGTCCAATTGTAGCTGCGGCGAGAAACAGCGAGCATTGAAGTGAGCAATGCGGATGCTGTGGCAGTGTGATATGGAAGCATCGTCTCCACGCAGCAACTCAATTCCACCGGTGACCTCACATTAGAAAAGGAACAGAAAAACAAAAATCTCAATGCTTTGGACTTCAAAACCAAAATTCTCGAAAGCGATAATAGATTGTAGGCTTGAATTCAGTACCTGAAAATGCGTTGAGAGAGGGGGCTGGGTTTGGAGACGCGGAATGGAGAGGCTGCCGGTCTTGGTTTCAGACCGACGGCTGCTCGAGCGGCATGTGAAGTTCTGGCGGCGGCCGATCGGAAAACGGACCTGGCGGCTGCGGAGGCGGACATGGTTGAAGAGTTGTGATAAAATTTGAAGGTTTTGGGGGTTTTGGCAGCCGAGGCACTGAGTGGAGGCTTTAAGAGTTTAAGTTGTGTGTATTCTGATTCACACGCGTCGCGTATCTGTTGGCCAGCTCATTTCCATTAAATTTGGATGTTTGCATTTAGAAATAATGTTTAGTTTCAAATGAATTTTGAATTTTTAAATAAAATGGATTGAACTTTATAAATAATTATATTTAAAAATAAATTAATATGTTTGATTTTTATGTTAAATTTTTTATTTATAAATAAAATTTTTGTTTGAAATAAGTAATTATTTGTAATTATTTGTCTTTTATTTATAAAAAATGTCCTTATAATTGATAAATTGTAAATTGAGAGTGTAATGTAAGGTAATTTTATCAATTTGATAGAAGTATGAAATTTATTTGTAAATTTTACTTTTTTTGATAAGATTTATAAATGAATAAAATTTAACTAAAATTAATTTATTTATTTGCAAATGAAAGATTTGAATATTTTAAAAAAATCAAACTAAACAGAAGAATTGAAAAAAAATTAGGATTTACAAATAAATTTTACAAAATTTTATAAAATTCATTTATTCCAAACACATTGGTAGTATTAATCTTTCCATTGAAATTCTAGATTAGATTAGTCACATATAGGGCTGCTCACGGGTCCTGGAGATTTCCAAACTGAACCGAATATCCAAACCGAAAAGAACTGTTAACTTTTGACTTTCTCCGAACCAGACCGCCCAAAATAGAAGAAACAAAACTAGTACCGAATATATATATTGTTAATTTTATGTTAGTGTATTTGATTATGTTCAATATATGATTGATGATATTTATATTGCCTTTGATTGTATTAATGATTTAATTTTTTGTTGTATAATTTGTTCGTATTTAAGTAATGATTGATATGATTGATAGTTTTTTTTGTATTTAAGTTGAATTTGTTGAAAAAAATATCCTAGAACCGAATCGGAACCATCCCATTTTCTCAGTCCCAAAAGTCTTGAAGAACAATCCCAAAATTTCGGATATTTCGGGATGGTTCCTTCGGGACTTAGGGACGGTTTTGGTTCTGGAAAATTTAATATTTTGAGACTTTGGGATGGTTTCGGTTCTTTTGAGATCTCCGAACCGAACCGATCTATGAGCACCCCTAGTCACACAATATTGTTGAAAAAATAGATTAACACACATTTGATTTGATTGAGAGTCACATTTTAGTTAAATCCTTAACTAGATTAGTACTCGTTCTATGCCAAAAAGATAGATGAATTTTTTCTTTTTCTTTATCTTATATCATAGATTTTTTTTAAAAAAGATTAGTAGTCATATAATATTATACCATGTTATTTCTATTAAAATATTTAATAAATTATATTATTAATTACCAGATGAATTAATAATACATAACTTATGACAGTACTCTTGGAAAATTCTTATAAAATTAATGTTTTCAACTATTTTTTTAATCTATAATAAAAATGAACGATCCTAACATCTTACAATGGTGCGGGTATTTTTTATCATAAGGTTAGTTTAGTGTATTTGACCAACAACTTTTTAGACTCGTAAATTAGTAATACTAGACTCGTCTTTACAGCTAAAGAACTGGTGATACGATTCCACTAACTAATGTAAATATTAACAAATAAACGTTAAATTTCTCTGGAATCTGAATTTAGACACTAAAATTTATGAGCTTACAGGGGACAAACAAACACAATACAAATGACGAATGAGATTGGTGTTCAGTGCCTTTTTTTTTTTTGGCAAAAAGAGGAAATCAAGATTTGGACTTGCTCTTACTCCTGCTCATCTTTTCCAAAGTGCCAAGTAGAAGAGGAATGCATATTCCTCTGGACATGTCCAACCCACTTCCTCTTCTTGATACTTGAGACCTCACTGCCCTTACTGCTATCTTTTCTCTTTCCCCATTAACACTAATTCTTCTGGGCATGTATATTCCTCCATCGCCTCCTCTTATTCCAATCAGCTTCCCCAACGACACACTGTGATCTTGGAAAAAGGATGCTGTTGACTACCCCATTTTATACACCCAATTCAGTTTAATTGCAAGAATTAACTCAATATATGTGTAGTCTAATAAAAGCAGAGAAGAGTGAGAGGAAGAAAGAAAGTGAAGTTTACTACCTCAGTGTCGAGGTTAGAGGAGGAGAAGGAAGAGAAGCTTTGGCAGTGCAAGTGAAGGGATTGGGGTTGTGGTGGCGCAGCATGTAAGGCCTGAACTACTCCTAGTCTCACATTCACAATCTCCAGGCCTAGTGGCCATCCATTTGATGCCTCCCTCTCCTGCAAACCAAATTGGATCAAAATCTCAGTTCACTCAACAAAATATGAAGAAAACTTAAATTCATCGATCATATTTTGACTTTAGTCACAGAGTGTATTGTTCAGACAAAATGTTTAAAATAGAAATCCTTAATTACAGCAGTTCGATTCCTAGGTCAAGTCTTGCCCTAAATTTCCTGAGTTTGGCTGAAACAGAACAGCTCTTGGACAATTTCTGTACGTTGCTGTTAATTGAAGAAAGACTATCTCCTTCATCATCAGAACTCAACCCTTTACCGGTACTAGGATCAACTAGTACTGATAAAATTTGATCTGAAACAGAGTTATTATCAGCTTCTACCATAACCAAGCACCGTCAAACCAAAATAGCTAAACGATTTACACATTAACTATTGCAATCAAACAAACCCTCAAACACAATTCATGATTGAATATATAATGAAAGGAAACATCAATGGAAAAAAAGATAGAGAGAAAGAAAGAGGATGGCAAATCTTGACTGAAATGTTGAACATAACAAACAGAAGGGTACGACCGTTACCTCGGATGCCATGGTGTCTGTCTGCAACTCCTACATTACTCGGAAAGAAACTGAAGGAAATGATAATAGTCGGGCAGAATTTCCACACTGCTACTAATAAGGAATTCCAGATGACAAGACCATTGAATGAGCATAGCTGCTCCTCAAATTCTTCCTTAAACACGAGACAATTAATGTGGGGACCCACATTGGATGTTCATCTGTTATAATCAGTCAAATTTATTAATAACAGATTAATTTTTCTCTAATTCTATTTCGACAATCACAACTCGACAGACACAATAATAACAGATTAACCATTGGCTTCGTAGAGAATGAACATAAAAGGTCACCAATCAAGAAGACAATAATGTGTTTAATGATAAAATCATCGACCTTTTTGAGTAAGGTGATGCTTCTTTTTCCACCAGCCAATGATTGATCAGTAGAAACTTCAAATTAATCAAGCAAACATTTTTTCGGATCATGGCCAAGGGGTGTTTCTTCTTTTTTTTTTTTTCCCCCTTTAATCACATTAAAAAGCAGACGTTATCACGTTGCAGTGAATGAAACTTCAATTACCTGTCCTGAAGCAAGATCAGACGCAAAAATTACTAAAAATTACAGGATGAGGTAAAGTAGAGGCCACTTTCCAAAGCGCCAGCATTAATGGCATTTAATGAAGCTACATGAACCAAGATGCTGACGTGGAGGTGGTGAGTGGGCCTAGCAAGTCAAAAAACTAATATTAAAGTGGCAAGTCATAGTCAAATTTTAAAAAATGGCCTAAAAAATGGAAAGAAGCGTCCACGTGGAGATGACTAGACCGTGTATAAAAGTAATGTTTTGGTCGTTAGCTACGCGACTCCCTTACGATGCCGACATTCTAATTTCCTGGATGACACGGTACTCAATTACTCTTAATTAAACCAAACAATCAAATTAATGACATTGTTTTATGTTCCTAATTCATGTCCTTATCTTTATTGAACATTAATTTGATCATTATCTTGGCGGACGGTCTGAAATCTGTATTTTGCAAAGAAACAGAAATTATTACAAGTTCATGAACTATGAAGATCAAAGTGGATTAGTTAGCATGAATTCATTGCAGGGACCTTCAAGAAAAATTGGATGGGACAGAAACATTATTACATGAACCTTGAACATAAATACGTAAGAAGCGGGCTGGGAATAAGTCCCCCGGTTATGTCATTTTCGGAACCAGTTTCTTTTTTGGCCCAAGACTGTATTAGGGTCCAGGTTTTGTCGTTTGTCACTTTGTTTGACTGACTGAACTCCACAACACATACGGTCAGAATAAAAGGAACTCAAGTACACACAAGCATGGGTTTGGGTCACCTCTTGAGGCCTGTCGAAGTTTTATCATGTTATGTTTGTAATGTTCTTCTTCTTGGCTCTTGTTCCTACGTTTATGGGATAAATCCAACTAGGCCTATTAAGGAGGACACAGTTGACAATTTGAGCTCGACATTCTTGCTTCCTATGAAACGGTTAGTGATATGCGTAAGATTTGTTAAATCTAAAAAGTTCAGAAAATGAATAAGACAAAGACTTATAAAAAATACAGTCAGTCCGTATGGCAAAGAAGGCACATGCTTATGATAAGATATGTCTAAAATAAGCTACTAAATTTGACATAAGAGAAAAGACTTATGTGAAATACACATATGAATGATGCTCAGATATGATGTTTGTTCAGGTTTAATGAACTTTTAAAAAACAATCTACACCATGAGCACCGTAAATACGACTCCTCAATGATTTGAGGTAACTCATTTCCACTTTTACTCTATACTTGTAAGATCTTGATTCGCACTGGAGTGTTAACAAAGAATTTCTTTGGTCTTGTACATTCTTTGTCAACAAGGATGAGAAACAATAATTTCGTATTTAACAGGACAAAATCATGCAATCAAGATTCAGAACTCAAAATTGAGGACCCTTGAAAGCTCTGGAGCTTGAAGAACGTATCTTCTTCGGCAATAAATTCATTGTTGTCCTTAAGCAACTATAGTTATTAGAATATATTTTATTCACCACCAAAACTCAAAGTTTTCCTTTTTATTATTAGGTTCGAAAGGACTTCAATAGTATTGGGAGCCCATTGGAAATGATTATGCAGACTGGGCCCTCTGTGTGATTGGAACATGGTCTGAACTTTGAAGGCCAAAAATACTGCACCTTGACCACATATAAGAATGAAAAATTTGAATACAGATCCAGATGCAGTATATTTACCTAAAATTGTTCTCTGAACAGGAACTGAACATTAACAAATGAAGCATTGTAAATATATACTGAATTTACCTGCCAAGTGAAGTCATTTAATAGTAATAAATGAAGTACTGAAACAGGTTTCAGACTCAGGAGATGGACAATATGATGATGATAGAGAGATATGCATGATGGGGGTGTGACAACAGAAGAAGGTGGATGTGATTATCTCTCTCAATCTCAATGGACCCTCCTCTTAATTCCAATATTCCTTACCCAACATCATGAGTGCTTCTAAAATTATATTTTCCAAAGGGACTATATGGTTCTGACCATATATATTTTCAATTCCTTTAAAGACGATATCTCGGCCGCGATTAATCTAATTGGAACTGACCAGGGTCTTTAGAGACATTGTGACTGTACCAAAACATGAGATACAGCTGTGAGAGCCACGTTGGATTACATAAGAATGAGATGCACAGAGCAGATTTAGTTGAGGACAGGAAAGCTTATAAGTACTTACTCCTTAGGACTGCCATGTGAATTGGAACCTAACTTACACCTACAGATTAAGACAGAACCAAACATTAGTCAATGTGTCTGGAACTCAAGGTTGTTAACACAAAGTCAAAAAAGATAACAGCAAGAATATTTGAGAACAAACAAAGACAAGTCAGCCCGCCATTCACGGAGCAACTGTTCAGCTCAAGCTGTGTAGGGTCACTCTCCGGGATTGTTTCACTTTCATCCTTCCATGCCTATGTTGTTTTGTTTATTATATCTTAATTACCCTGTGGCTGCTAGTGGTTCACAGATTACTTGACAGATTATAGTCTAATTAAACACACTCATTTTGGTGGATCCCACTGTTTAATTTGTCTAACATGAAGTAACTAATTTTGACTTCCAAGACTCACTCCCGTATGCTAGGTTAGATTATTGTAGGTATATTAAGAATTCTTGGATGCTTAATTAGTTGGTTGCAGGTGAGTTGCAGCTTTGTTTCTGTTGCATTTGTCTTTGATGTCCTTCGCACTTCTTTTTTTTTTGCCGCTCACTTTCACGGATTTCCATCTCTCGCCCAAATAGATCTTATACAGATAGCAGATTTGCGCATATAAACTATGCATCGACCGTTGATTGTGCGCTATGAACATTAGGCAATGAAAGCTTCAAAATCTACAAATAGCAAGGCGAAGACTTGTTTTCCACCACAAAAGAGAATAGAAAAGGGCGTCTCCCGTGGACAGAGTTGCAGTGTGAGTGGTTTGACGCATGCAGAAGGCACATGCATCATCCAATACCCACAGTGGTGCCTTACAGTGCGCAATGAAGAAAGTTGTAATGTGAAGAATTCATTTTCAAGCGCCCACCACCACGAAATCATTCGCATTGACTATTGTGTGATTGAACCCTTTAGTAGGCTTCAGGCCTTCAATTATACGGCTTAACTTATATAACGATCAACGTGCATTTAATTTTTATGATGATTTGCTAATTGTTTTAACTGTAGATAAACTTAATAAGGGAATAGCATAAGCCACGAAATGAAAGTTGGACGGACGTGTTGTAGCATGTTAATCAAAGAAAATGACGTCATCTAGTGTAATTATAATTCAAGATGAACTTTCGACCACTTTGGTAGCTAAAGCAGGATGATGTGTGGACCCTAACATCAATGAGATGGGGAGCTTTTTTCTTTTCTTTTTCATTTTTTTCTTTTTCTTTTATGCTTTAAATTCCTTTATCAGCAGTGTTTTGAGAACTTTTTGTTATATGTGAACGTAAGAGTTTTTCTTCTTTGCAAAATTTCCTGATTGAGTCTTGTGGGTGTGACGCATTAGAGTTTAAATTTGTCTGTATTTTCCTTCAAATTCATATTGTGCCAATTTCTTAGCTACACGATTCGAAATAACTATTTGTAAACCCAGAAGTTTGTGCAAACATGCAACATTGGATCATTTTTCTGTCAACTACCAAAATTAAATTAGGTAAATCACTTCTTATTATTAATCCGCGATTTGCTATCGATTTTAACATAATATTGATGATGGATTTTTTTTGTGAATATGTATAAATTTGAAATCACATTCGGATCAATTGGGATTAGGAGCCAATTATACATGTATCTGACTCGAGATTCGTCCCCAAGTAGCTAGATAAAGATTTATGGTTTCTTGCAAGACAATACTGCTGCATAAATCTCGCTGCATGATCCTTAACATGAAGGGACTATGATTTTTTTTTATGAAACATGAAATATTGAATAAAAAAGATTTTACAGAATGAGTAACAGAAAAATTGAGTAAAAAATATTTATAGAAATAATGACTAATGGTAATAGAATGGACGAATATATATATATATATATATATAGATAGATCAATTATATTTGAATGCCTATTTTAGTTGACCAAAAAATAAAAGCAGAATAAGAATATTGGGTTCCCATACTAAAGTAACATGACAACACAACAAATAAAAAGATATTAATTAAAATATACATTTATTGGATAAAATGATCACAGCAGAAAACAAAACCATAAGTAATTTGTTTAGCGCATATGAAATTTGTAATTCTATGCAAACAGAGCGGACATGATCATAACAACGAAAACAAAATAAATAAAAATTTTATATCCTCATAATCTTTCCCACTGAACACATACTTTAAAAATCTACTGGACACCATCTTTATAGCTAGTACGACCTTAATTCATAAAAGGCTTTCAAGGATCATACTGCTCATCCTGGAAATCCTCCATGTTCTGAGACCTCTCCATGTTGTTGTACTCATAAGTGTTCTCATTGTTGTTGCCGTAATACCCTCCTCTGGTGTTATCATAGTTGACTTTTGTGTTCTGGTACTGATTTGTGTAGAAATTGTTGTTTTCATTGTTGGGGTCATGGTAGTACCTGCCATTTTCCAAGAACCTGGTGTCACTCATGCCTTGCTTCTCCACATTGTTGTAACCATTAACCCCATTGTTGTAGTTGTTGTAGTAATTGTTGTTCAGGTTGGATGACGTGGCGCCGGCGGTGGTGGTGTAGCCAGTGTCTTGGAGCCTTGTCTCACCCATCTGCATGTTCTGTTGCTGATCCTCGTAAGCATTGACGTTGTTGTACTCATTGTTGTTGTAATAATAGCTCTCATTCTTGTTGTTGTTGGAATAGGTATTTTGGGTTTTGTACGGAATGGTGGTGGTGGGGGTGTAGGGATCAGCGCTGCTTAGTTTGGTGGTGGTGGTGGTGGTGGTGGTGTGGTATTGGGTGGACTCGTGACCGTACAAGCCATAAGCATTCTGGGTTTCTGGGATAAAGCTTGGATCTTGCTCATTATTCTTGTTCAAGACTCCATCTTTATTGTTGACGGTGGTGGTGGTGGTGGTGGCACTAACTTTGCCGAAGAACTGGCTCTCTCTAGCATGGATTTCTGTAGAGAAAAGGGTAATGATGAAAAAACATGCAAAGCATTTCAGAGAGGAAGCCAAGACTAAAGTAGCGTAGAGTGTATAGTGAATACTGAGTGTTTGTCATGGTGTGCCAAATTGCCAATCTTTATATAGAGCTTTTATTTTTTTTTCTTGCCGTCTTTTTCTCTGTTTTCTTTTTTTCTTCTCATTAGGTGAAAATCGAAGAAGGGCATGGGTATCTTTGTGATCTTACACCTTTTTTCTTTGGTTTAGTTAATTTATGTTTGGTATAATTGCATTTCATCATCAATATTTTATGCTCGTTTATCAAGGGCTAAAAATTAGCTCCCATCACCATAATTCAATCTCATTATAGAAACTAATTGGCTAATATGGGATCTTTCTTTTCTTCCAAGCCAATTCACACACACTGGTCATCATAGTTACAGAGTTCAATTAGCTGTACATGTCGCGGCAATTTCCATAGTTTTGCTATGTAATTTCAAATTAGGTTTAAGAAAGGAAAGCTGAAAAAATTGATGATAATTTCGTAATTAAAGAAGAAAAAAAGGAAAAGGGCAAAATGGGAGTTTGAGGGAAGTGAAGGATATGATAATAAGTAAGGAGGTGTGGGCGTGTAATTATGCCGGGGATTGAGAGTGGAGGGTGGGGCTAAGGCACATAATGGCATATAGAAGAGGAGGCTGCATGTTACCTTACCCCCTCTTCATTTTGTCCACTCTCACACCCACCAAACCTTCCTTTTTGGGCTAACATCTACACAACACACCCTTTTACTCACTTCACTTCCTAGACGCATGCCATCCAGATTGTCATTTTAGAATCCATAATCTTCGACGCGATTACATAGTCATACTACACAACATGTTTGATACCAATTCAAATTTTATTGCATTAATTTGTCATACAAAAGTATATGTGACGTATAAACCATATTGATACGATCATGTACAAAGTAAACACGAACTGCCAGTTGCCATCCTAGATAATATGTTAACTGACAAGAAAGTCTCTCTCCATTCAAAACTTCTTTATCCACATAATTGTCAATGCTTTCAAACGTTTCTAAGCGATCATTCGTATGTTTAGTTTAAATTAACTTGCCTTAATGATTTTGGTTTATTTGGAATTGAACCATGGGTATTGTTTATGGTACACTTTTGGGTGCATTTTCCTTTGTGTGGATGGATTCTAGATGCTTAAACATATATATGATGAAATTTTAAAGGGAAGCATCGAAAGAACAATATTCTTTGAGGGGGAATTCTTAATTATATATGTACCTTGAATTGATCACGAGTGCTAATTGTGAAGGCCATGCTACTCAATTATCACATTTTAACTATTGAGTTTATTCTGTTAGTTGAGGGCTATCAATAATCTTATCTGTACAAATTGGCGGATTTTTAAGAGCAAATTAATATAAACAATGATGCTGCTAGTTGTAACTCAACAAACTATGGATTCATGCTTTCTGAACTTCACTTAATTAGCCGACTTCTTGAAGCAATTTGTACACCCTACTCTCCAATTAATGGATACTACATGAATCATGTTCAAATTAGCTAATTTATGGTGTCATGGCTCGATAATAAGGGAAAAAAGGGGAAGGAAACTGCCTTTGTCATATCATATTTTGGAACCAAACTAAAATTGAATTTGAAAGTGAAAAGGGTTTGAAAGAAGCTTCCTTAGTTTGTAAATATATGAAGTGGTAATCTATAAATGGTGTTTCTTGAGTGAAATTGAGAGGTTGATGAAACATGGTTTATTTAAATAAAAAAATATAAATTTTAGTAATTTTTTTTATACAAAATTTAAATTTGCTTTTAATTATATCAACAATGGACAAAGGACTTTGAAATAGCTTGAATTCCAGAGTTTGTGGTGTCAAGGAAGAGTGGATGCGTAAAGTTATTAGTACTAAATGAAGGTTTGATTTTGACCAATTGCCGAAAGCTCCAAAGATGGTTTTCACTTTTGTTGGTCCAAGTGAAAAAATTATAGGTATTAGCTGCATTGTTCTTTTATATTGTAATGTACATCATTCAAATTGGTTCATTAAAAAATCCCTATTTAAAGAGAATGAAATAGGGAAAAACATAAACTAAAAGGGGGGGAGATAGAGTTGACTAACCCAGAGATTTCGGTCAGAGAGATAGAGCCATAATGGGTAGGTTGAAGAGTGATGAAGAGCGATAGAGTGAAAGTTTTTTTTTTGGTTTCAGAGAAGAGAAAATTGGGTGTTTCTTGCTGCGTATGAAAGCTACTGTATGTAACTAATTTCATCGACATGTGAAGAAGATGACCTTGCCGAGTGGAATTCCACACGATTATATGCCTTCTGGGCATCTCAGACAGGGAAAATCGACGTGAATGGTGTCACCGTCCCCTACGTTATAGGCGAAGGCCGCTGCAAAAAGATCGTCACTTTCTCTTTGAGAGAATTGATGAAGAGAGGTTTATTGCGTGATTTTGGGAATTAAGAAATAAAAATACTATCTTCTTTATAACTTGAAAATAAAAATTCAGCTATCTCAAAAATTATTGTAAAAAAATACTTTACGTTGTTTGACTTTCGATAGTTGAATGCAGATGATGCCATGTTTTGTTTGGTCTGAGATCACCTGAAGTGGAGGTGAATGCAGAACAATGACGGTATTGTTTGAGTAGAAGAACTGAAATCTGGATTGCTAAATTTTGGCTCCCAGTTTGCAAAACCTGAAGTTCAAATGCTTATGGAAGCTGTGAGTTTGTTCATTCGTTTTGCTTTAATAATTTATGTCTTTAGAGTCCTTTTTTCTTTCACATGTAACAAATTTTTTTTCTTTTCTGTCAATTTGAGGGAAGGCTAAGATCTTTTCATGAAATGTGTTTTTTGTTTAATGTTATCTCATCTTTCTTATGATAAACTGAGGATTGTATTGGTAGTAAGCAAGAGGACGTCTTTGCAACTATTATGCCAAAAAGAGGCTGGAAGCTTCAAACATTTTTGTGAACGGATCAGTTGTTATAATTAGTGTTACATGTTTAATATAACAAATATGATCATATCAAAAACTTATCTGTTATGCTGGTGGGACCTATGAATATCACCAAGTTCAAATATAAGTGCTGCTCCAAAAAGGAGGATGTGGTTCTTTGCAGGTTGGCATCGTTAAGATGTATTGATTTATGCTAAGAGTCTGTTAATTTATTGTAGAGAATATTCTAAGTGTAATTTCTTATGTTTCTCTGTTAAAAAAAATTCTTATGTTTCAAACTTCAGTAAGGATATATTTTTCTTTTTATATAGTATCAATGTAGTTTGAAACGGTGACTTAATTAAGTGAACTTACGAGTCATCGGTATCATTTGTTTGCATAACTTAACTCTTCCGTTTAACTTTTGTGCGCAATGTCGACCTTTGAACCGCTTCTGAGCTTGAAGCAATGAAACAGAGGATGGAATCTTCTCAACTAAGAGCTTCAGTCTTCTATGTGGTGATTTGGTCAAAGGTCATCTGCGATATTCGATAATTGTAACCCTGAAGAGAATTTTTGAATTTTGTTCTTTAGCACATTTGATTGTAATGCATGGCTCATAGGTGAGTCATTGTATTTTACATTTTCTTATGAATTTATTCGGTAATATTGTAAATATCTATTTAGATAAATAAGATGGGTAAAGATTTTAAAAAAAAGTGGATTACGATTTAGAATAACTGAAACATTGTAATAAAAAAATTTCAATTGAAAAAAATCTGATAGTTGCTATGTGAATTTAAAAACAAAAAATTGGATAAAAATTAGAATTTTTATGAAAAGATAGATAAATACCCAAAATTAGTCATTCGATTAGGCCTTCCAACTTGCGTTGAAGCACTCGAATGACTTTATTTCCCGTATTGCACATCCAAGAAATTGATACACTCTTCAAAATACCTTCTTGCAGAAAAAAATACCTTTTCCTGAAAAAATAAAGGAAGTTTGCATGTTAATAAAAAGTAGCAAATATCAATACAGATCTCCAAATAGAAGGCTAAGAAAAGTAAAATGGAAATTATAGAGAAAATAAATTGAACTCTAACTCTATTCCTTGAAATCAACATCTCCATGTTTGCTTCTGCAACATTTGCATTAGAATCCAGACATGATATTACAATTTATTTGGTTTTGCCAATTTGAAATAACCTTTTTATTATCATATTCAATTTTTTATAAATAAACAAAAACATATCTGTCATATCCCGAGGCAACGCCCGGGTGTAATACTAGTTAGTACCAAATGAAGGTTTGATTTTGACCAATTACCCGAAAGCTCCAAAGATGGTTTTCACTTTTGTGGGTCCAAGTGAAGCTTCTTGCGTGATTAGCGGAATGGGTCCTTCAGCTTCAAAGTGTGCATTTGCTTTTGGTTGGCACTATTGAAATAGGACAAAATAAATCAACTTAAATAATAAAAAAGAAAAAATAAGAATAGATATAAAAAAACGCACAAAAAAAAAACATATGAAAAAACAAAAGGGAAAAGGGAAAAAAGGAGAGAGATTAAAAAAGAAAAAGAAGAAAGTTTGTGCCCTAGAGTTGGAGGGCATCCCTAAACCAACCAAAAATAAATTCAATAAACCCGTCTCATTTCAACTACATACAATACATAAAGATGGCATGACAATTCAGATTAACAAATTATAATCAGGTTACGTCGTTTACATGTCATAAATAGTTAGATATAATATAAAGATAAAAAAATAAATTCGCATAAATTTTATCATGTCATAATTATATACATCCTTATTCTTTTAAGGTGAAAATGTATACATTATTATTCTTTTTATAGGCTCAATTCTTATTGTCAAATGAGCAGTGTTACATCACATATTAAGTTTGGATTTGCGCAGAATACAAGCTGGACGACCTGTCGTTCTTGTTTTAAAAGACAGTAGCCTGAAAGTACTAGCATTTGGTCGTTGGATGTGACATCCTCCAAGGATCGAACGACAGGACAATATAAATTACATGTTAATGCAAATTTAGTACAAGATTAGTCACAGAAAGTTACCGTACAATCACTGATATCAAGGATCAAGATCTGGAAATGGGTTCCATAGCAGAAGTGAAAACAAAAAAAGATTAGGGACTAAAATAGGGATCAAAGGGTTAACATTATTGCCAAGTCTTTTCCTTCTCAGCCTCTTCCTAACATACTCTCTTCTATCTTCAACGCCCCAACGTGCTTCCTCGACTCCGTTGGCAAGAACCAATGGTGGGGGTTGTTGATATGGCCACTTTGACCTCCAAGAAGTTTCAGAGAGGCCAAATCTTGAGACCCTTCTGAGGAAGAGAGAGAAACCCCACCTTAGAGAGAGAGAAGGGAATGTGTTGGAGTCGATGGTGCAGAGGATCGGAGGGTAGTCCCAGTTGATGTAGCATGGGATTTGTGTGGAGATGAAGAACTGAGAGTACAGAGATGGTGTGGTGGTGGGACTGGTTAAGATGTGGGTTAGGGCTTGATGTCTTTGCTCCCACGTTGTATCTTCCATTGTTTACTCTGAGGATACTGCTAATTACGCCTACCGTCGATTTTTAGCCATAGTTTTTAAAAATTCAATCCATATTTCAATTTTACATAAATAAAAAAATTTTATATTTATTTTTCATGAATGTCATATTTTTTAAATAAAATTTTAAAAATATTATATTAATTTTTATATAAACTTAAATTTTTATTTTATTTTTTAAAAATATTCTCTCTCCTCAATTTCTCTCCTTTTTCTCTCTTATTTCTCCTCCACTGTTTCTCTCCTCTTCCTAGCCGAAACCCTAGTTGCTCCCTCCACCGCCGCCGTCGCGACTCTGATCTGCTCCTCCTCATCTTCGTCTCCTTTGCCCCGTCCTTGCGTCCTCCTTTGTCTTTCCATCTCTCTCAACGTCTTCGTTCATCCGTCACGCCTCGATCTCGTCTCGCCGCCACCGTCGGACTCGGTTCCCTCCATCTCGACGAGATGTCGTCTCCACTCCCTCCATCTCGCTTTCGCTGCCTCTCGACCTCTTCGTCGAGTGGTCCTAGGCCGCGATCTCAAGTCTGACATCGTCGCTCGTTCATCGGCCGTTCGTAACTCATCGTCTGCGGATGAGCGACGGCCGCGCTGGGTTTGGGTGGCAGCCGCGTTTCGGCCAGATCTGGTGGCTAGGGGCTCTTCTTTCTTCTTTTTTTTTTCATTTTTTTCAATTTTTTTGTTTTTTTCTGTTCAATAATTTTTTTAATAATTATTTAAAAAATATCTCAAAAAATATTTATTTTTTTCTCTCTGTTTTATAATTATTTAAAAATAATATTTTTTAAAAAATATTAACTTGTACTCTATTTGTAAACTATTGTGAACCGTTTTAAAAAGGTTCACAATAATGTATGTATACCATTGTAAATCATTGTAAACTTCAAAATCGTTTAAAAAATATTTACAAGGAAAATTTTGTTAAATTTTCAAAAAAAAATATTTAGACTTTTTAAAATATTTTAAATTGTGTGAATTATTGTGAAAAATTTGTACTATATTGTGAACTTCAAATTTTAGAATGTATTGCAAACTATTGTGAACATCAAAAAAGTAAAAATTATTTAGAATTCAAAAATATGAACTGTGTATTCTATTTGTAAATCGTTGTGAATCATTTAAAGTGATTTACAATAATGTACAATATAATGTACATCATTTTGTGAACCATTATGAACATCAAAATTGACCCTAAAAAATATATTTTTTAAGGATAAAATTTGTTTAAAATTTCTTTAAAAATATTTAAAAAATTTCATTTAAACTTTTTAAAAAATAAAAAATTATATGAATTATTGTGAACCGTTGTAAAATATGTATTATGTAAACAAAAAAATTACCACATATGTAAACTATGTGAACAAAAAAATTGATTAAATTGAATTTTTTTAACAAAATAATAAAATAAAAAAAATATTTATATTTTTAAAAAAATATGAACTGTATAATTTATTGTGAACTATTATGAACATTTATGAATAAAAAAATACAATCTTGATTAAAAATAATTTTTCCAAAAAAAAATTAATTTCTCACAAAAAATTCAATTTTGTAGCAAAAGGTTATTTTCTCGCGAAAAAAATTAATTTCTCTCAGAAATGACATTTTTAATATGTGACAAACATAAAATCGTATTTTCAATATTTATAAATTTGGATGTTATTTTTAAAAATAGTATTAGTGATTGTGTTGTTTTTTCCTGAGGATAAGGTTTTGATTGGGTTGGAACTTGGAATGTCCCAACAAGAAAATGGTAATGGGCAAATGTCTCGCTGGGTTATAA
>CAODLS010728301.1:0-10823 GCA_948243855.1 Flueggea neowawraea
CACCCTAAGTATGTAATCCCTTATAACAAGATCTTTAATAAGATAATCATGAGCAATACACGTGCACAAATATTGAGAGTTGCATTTGTTGTATCGTTAAGTGAGAAAGCATGTTGGACAGAGAAGTAACCCATTCACACGGGTGTTTACCTTAGTTTTCCTAGTTCGTTGGGGGAAGAACTAAGATGAGGCTGATTTTGAATGTAGAAAGAGACTTAGAGTGCGTTCATAATCAAGAGGTTGTCTTGCATTTTACAGTTATGAGTTCATTGTAAAAGGGTAAGAAAAAGTCGTACGAAAAAAGACGTACGCCATAAGGATAAATTTCTATATCGATCATTAAATTTATCAGATGCTAAATTGAGAGACTTTTAGCATATTCTGTCTTAATGCCAAAACTAATCCTGTTACGGTGTGAATTAAGGTTAGATGGCAAAATGCATCGTAACTGATGCTTCTGTGTGGTGTTGACAATGTTGTATAAACATGCGCTCCTCCAAGAGAAGAAAAGAACACCACAACACATGATCATACCATGTGTGCTATATACATGACCATAGAGATGGAAAAGATTGAAAAATTATCTCACTTTTCCTAGTGTGAGACCCTACCGTAAACATGTGGTTCTCAGTAATACCTACCTTTAGAACCCTTAACATATTCAAGACGTGTAGTTGTGTTTGACTACTTTAGCTTGTCGTTAATGGTCATGATTGATTCAACCAAGCGTGACAAGCTGAGCAAGTAAACTTGGCTATGTGGATTGTCTGGTGTAAGATGGGGAGTTTGTTTCTAGACACATTTGCACTAGTCTCATAAGTTTGCTTAGCTAGCTCTCATGTGATTTGTCACATGATGTGTGAACTATGAGTAAAGCTTTCTTGAGATTGAGAAGTTCGAAAGTAGCGATTGTGTGGTTACGAACTAGAGAAAAGGCATACTTTTCCGCAGATTGTGCTGCTGTTGCATACACTATGACAGAATAGAGATGTTCTGAAAGAAACGCCTTCTGACATGATTGAGTAAGGAGTTGTTATATATCCCTTACAAGTGTATAACAATTATGCTCTTATCGTATGTTGGTCGCGCGATTTATTTGCCTGTATGACAAAAGGATCGAGCATGGTTATGTGAGTGCTAACCATGTTACATGATGATGAACCATTCCGTCATGGGCGAGTGGGAGATGTTGGAAAAAGCGGTCCACGTATGACGGGTGGACCAAACTCGGTAGGTCAAGGTATGAACCGGGACGATGAACTAAGACCAATTGGCGAGCCCAATTACGATGGGCCCAAAAGACCCATGTGATAAGCCCATTGGGCTTATTAGGCTCATTGGGCCCAAAACCCATTTAAGAGCTTATAAATATGAGTGAGGAAAGAAAAGAAGAAGAGAGGAAAAATAAAAGAAACAAGAAGGAAAAAAAAGAGGGAGGGAGAAAACGTTTCTCCCCTCCTTCATCCTTCCCTCCATCTTTCTTTCTCTATCTCCTTCCTCCATCATTCATCGTTTGACGATCCCGATCTGAAGTGACATCTAGGTTGCGAAATAGATGAACACTCCCGTCGACAATCAGACCGTGGTTTGCTCGCGAGACCACCATAGTCCCGATTTTGACCTTTGTCTTCCGTTGCTGGTTAGGTTGAGCTTCTGCAAAAATCAAGGTAGGTAAATCGAACCTACTATTATATACTATTTATTTGTTAAACCCGTAGCTAGATGCCTTCATTTTTTTTTTATTCTGCCAAACAATGATTCTAGTCCTTAATGCTTATTTTCCTATATAAACAAGAATAAACGTGTTCATTTTGTTTATATTAATTAAAATTTATAATATGATATCTTAATCTATCAAATATAGAGAATTTTGAGTTATTATTTTATAATATTAAATTTCTTTGTTGAAAGCATTTCCTTTTCTAGTAACAAAATTTTCATTTTACATATCTTGACACGAATTTAAGTATGGGGTATTTAGTTTTGGCATATTAACTTAGCACATTGTATATCTAATATATTGTGATTTTTAAAAGACTTTTTTTTTTGTGAAATTATTATTAGACAATGTTGTCATTTTGAGTAATTATGAATTAACGAGCGTGCTAAAAAATTTCGGTATTCTTAAATCAAGGATTCAATGAAAACACCGAACAAGAATTGCACTCGAATATGTTTTATTTACTCGTACAATTGAAGATGATCAAAGGGACAAAAATCACCCATTTGAATCTTTTGTTTCTTTAAATATAATTGTAAAATAGAAAACCACAAACAATTGCAACGAGATTGGTGAAGGATTAGCCAACTAATGGCGACAAAACTGAAAATAAATAACGGACTTTTGAAAAAAAAGTATAAAATTCATGATTCTATAAATGCGTTGATTGTTTGTTGAGTTAAAGGTCCTTTTGTCGTGGCTCCTTTTGCTATTCATCCTGGGAATTGCTCTTGATTCTACTAATTTCTCCTAAATCGGGCTTCTCTTTCATCAGTGAAGTTTGACTTCCACTTATTGTCCTAATTACCTCTGCATTTGACTTTTGGTTGTTGCTTTGATTGTTTGTTGAGCCTATTTTGGGAATAATTAGACCCAATTTATTAGGGCCGAATCCGAATTATACCGTAAATGAGACGTGTTAATCTTTCTATTTTTTATTATATAATTTACTAATTTATAATCTATTTTTACTATCTACTTATCCACTAAAACCAAACACTTATAAAATTTATTTATGAAGTCATTAAGACATGATTGTTTCATGTTATCTCATCTATATTTTCCATTCATTCTGTTGAAGACAATATGTAATTAGATTTATTTAAATTTTTCGTCAGTAAAAATCTCTTATCTTCATTTGAAATAATAATTTGACTCTTAATTTAAAAATTAAAAATTCAAATCAATGCAAAAAATTGGGGAGTGAAAACACGCGCACAGAATGAAAAGGTAAAAGAGTGTGAAGCCACGCTCACACAGAGAGGCTAATTAAACCCGAACCAACACTCCAAAAAACAAAGACAACTTTTGCCATTAAATATCCCAAACATCCAACTCCTCCAGGAAGAAGAAGGAGGAGAAGAAGAAGCAGTAGCAGCAAAAGCTAACTATAAAACCCAAATGCCTTCTCTTTTCCTTCCTTCCCATCCTTCATTTCTATAATTTTCCCACTGAACCAAACCAAACCAAACAAAAAGAATTGAAAAATCATTTCATATATTCATAAAGATGCAACCTTGTAGTAGAGAAATGCAAGCACTGAATTCCCTCCTAAACCCACTTCAAGACCTCCAAACCCAACAAAACCAGATCCAAACCTCTCACCACTTCGACCCTTCTTCTTCCTCCAACGACGACTTCTTCGAACAAATGCTCTCCAATATCCCTTCTTGTTCCTGGCCTGACCTCAAGTCTCCTTGGGTCGACCTTAATCCTACACCAAACCTCACCATGCCCATTAACAACAACAACAGCAAACTCCGCGATCTCTCTGATGAAACGGCGCCGGATAATGTTGGGTTTCACAACTTTGATGAGTCAGCGATTTTGGCGTCTAAGTTAAGACAACATCAGATCAGCGGTGGCGGCAGTGGAGGACAGACATCAGCTTCCGCGAAAATGTTGCTTCAGCAGCAGCTGATGATGGCCTCTCAGGTGAGTTCTTTTTTCTTCCATTTTTTTGAGAAAAAACTTCGAAAATTTTAGTGGGCCCGGATGGAATTGGAACTCATGATCGTGTTTTTGTTTGTATTGAACAAAAAGGGAGGAGAGGGACTGTACAATGGGTTCGGCGGAGCTGGTTCTATGCAAGGAACGAACCAGTCGCAGCAGCAGCATCTCGGAGGAGCCATGCAGCCGCAAAGCTTCGGTGCACCAGGTTCAGTCATGAACCAAGCACAAGCCAGTGGCGGAGTAGCAACAGCACCAGCACCCACTCAGCAGAAACAAAGAGTGAGGGCTAGACGAGGCCAAGCCACCGACCCACACAGCATCGCTGAAAGAGTGCGTTCTTCTCTTTCTTCCTATCCAAACCATTATTGAACACAAAACCCTGCCTGCAAGTGTGGGTTGATTCTTCTCTTTCTTCCTATCCAAACCATTATTGAACACAAAACCCTGCCTGCAAGTGTGGGTTGATTCTTTCATGTGTACTGATAATTAAATTGTTATATGGGACAGTTACGGAGAGAGAGAATTGCAGAGAGAATGAAAGCTCTGCAAGAACTGGTTCCCAATGCCGATAAGGTAAATCATTTAATTATTATTCTAAATTTGTTTCTTGGTGCTCGATTCACCTCCGACGACGATTCTTTCTGTAACCGTCGCTGGTCTAGCTAGCTGCCGTTTGTTGGTGGGGTTGTGGGAAATTTCCGGGGTCACTATGGGCGTTGTCGTAGAGGGTGGGGGCACGTGTCGATGTTGGAGAGGTGGGGGATAGATGACAGTGCTGTAACATCGACACGTGCCCCCACCATTATTATTTTTGATATTTTTTAATTTTTATTAATTATTTTTACTGAATTATTATTATAAATTGATTATAATAATTTTTAGTTTCTTTTTTTTTTATATTATATTATATTTTATTTTAAATTTTAAATTTAATATTATTAAATAAAATTTTATTTATAATATATTTTAAATATAATTTAGGATGTGTATTTTAATAATAAAAAAATTAAATACATAAGATAAAAATTAATTTTAAAAATATTTATGAAATAATTTAATAATAATAATAATAATTAAGGTTGATTATTATATATTTTTAGAATATTTTTTTATTATGTAAAATTAGATGTAATAGTTATTTATTTTTATTGTAATATATTTTTTTTATATTAAATATATCATTTTTAGTAATAATTTTTATTAATTATAATTATATTATATTTTAATTATGATGTTTCAAATAATTTAAAATTATTTATAATGTCTAATTAATTAAATTTAAAAAATTAATTAATTTTTAAAAATTGTTAATTATAAATTTTATAATATTTTAAAGTTTTAAAATTGTTATATAAACAGTAAATAATAATTAAAAATTTATTTAATGATATATTAAAATAAAATAAAAAATAAAAAAAAAATATTTTATAAAATATTTTTTATATAAGATTTAGTGTTAAATATTAAAAATAAAATAATAATTAACGTTAAAATTATATTATTTTAATATAAAATTTAAAGTTGAATGTTGAAAACGGGCTGAGAGAGGAGAGAGAAAAAGTGGGTGGTTGGTTGGACTCACCTGTTACTGCCGCGATGGTTGGCGTCTGAGTCGGGATATTTTATTCAATGGTTTTATTAAAAAATTAGTGAGAAATCTGTGGGAGAAAATTTGTGGAATGACAGACAGACAAGGCTTCAATGCTGGATGAGATCATCGAGTATGCGAAATTCCTACGGCTCCAAGTCAAGGTTCTCTTTTCCCTCTCCAATCCTTTTTATTCCCTTCTTTGCTTCTCATCACCTCCTTTTCTTTTTCATTATTTATTAACTTATTACCAAACTGATATTCCCTTCTTTTTAATTATTAATTAATTAATTAATAACATTATTATTGTGTTTGGTTAATGGGAAGAGCAGGTGTTAAGTATGAGCAGGTTAGGGGGTGCTGCTGCTGTTGCCCCACTTGTTGCTGATATGTCCTCTGAGGTATCCTTTCTTCTTCTTCCTCTTCTTAATCACTTCTATCTTATTAGTTAATTATGCATAATTAGCTACACCTTAATCACTGATACTCTAATTGTACCTTCATTCCATTGATACCCATGTAGGAGTCTCCTCCATCATGTCCAACACTACTTATTTTACTTCATAAAATAATACTTTTTAATTAATTTTATATTTAATTTATATTAAAATTGTATAATACTAATTATTTTATTGATAAAAATTAATAAAAATAAATGAAGTTGAGTAATAATTTCATATATATGCAAAGTCACTATTAAATTAGATAATTTTTATTAATATATTGAATTGGTGGATTGAATAGAAGACTGTTTAAATTTCAAGACAAATTAAAACTAAAAAAGTAAATTAAGTAAAGTAGTGTTTGACATGCTCATCAGAAAACGACAAATCCAAAAGCAGCACGCGTGCCCACTTGCCTAGATTCCTCTCTCTCTCTCTCTCTCTCTCTCTAACAGAAAACGACACACAGACAATAGAGAGACAGTGCACACATGTTTTTCTCTTTTCAATTCCCTCTCTGACCAATCATTGCAATTTTCAAACCCTTTTTTCTTGTTTGTCCGTTCTTAGGGTGGTGGTGGTGGTGGCGACTGCGTCCAAGCCAATTCGAACGGCGGCTCCCTTCCCAACCAGACGCTGTCTTCCAACGACAGCTTAACCGTGACGGAGCAGCAGGTGGCTAAGCTCATGGAGGAGGACATGGGTTCCGCCATGCAGTATTTGCAAGGCAAAGGGCTTTGCCTCATGCCTCTCTCTCTCGCCACTGCTATTTCCACTGCCACATGTCACAACAGGAACTCCGCTATTAACAACACCGCCGCCACCAACAACAACGTTAGTAACCACCACCATGCGCTACTTCAGGCAAACGGTGAAGGCCCTTCGTCTCCTAGTATGTCGGTATTGACTGTCCAGTCGGCTACTATGTGTAACGGCGTGGCCGACGCTTCCGTCAAAGATGCTGCTTCCGTTTCCAAGCCGTGAGTGACGGCTCTCACTGATTTGAGTTTTTTCTTTGGCTTTTTTTAGTAAAAAGAATAATGAGGGAAAAGAAAAAGTTGAGAGAGAAAGGCGAGGACTGTGACGTGGCCATTCCGAAGTCTATGGAAATAAGGGGTCATTGATGCGACGCCGTATTTGACGTAGACTTTGGCTTTAGAAGCTAACACGCACCCGCAACAACCACACCACCACTACCAACACCAGCAGCAGTAAACAAACAGGGCCGGACCAAATCCGAAGAGCAGAATCGTCCTTTATGGGTATTACTATATTTTAATTTAATCGTTTTTTTTTATTTTATTAATATTTGTTTTTTATTTTGTTGTTATGGTGTTAAAATTATCAAAGCATTTAATTAGAGTTAGCTTAAATAATTATAATGATATTAGTGAATATATATGTTCATAATAATTGTTATAATCATGGAGAACCAAATCAATCACGAATCCTTTTAAAAATAAAGTTAGTTTAGCAGCTTTTTTTTGAAGAGAGTAGGGGTATCTTTTTTGTTTTGCGTAAACAAAAAAAAATTGTAATGTCAATTTTGTCGTAAAAATGAGAGTGGTGCTTTGAGTTCTTTTAAGCTTTTGCTTTAGTGGGACGTGTGGTGTGGATATGCTTTATAAATAATTCATGTGGATTAGGTTGTAAGTCAACGACGGGTCGCTTTTGTTTCACTGCCGTATGGGAACTGAACTACCCATCGCCTTTCTGTTTTGTTATCACTAAACAAAAGCAAGATTTTTGTATCGACAATCAACCTTTAATCATATTTAAACAACTCATTTATTTAAGTGGGAAGCAAGCATGCGCCACATGGTATGTTTACTTCCTACAGTTGACGCCATTAAAAACGAGGTCAATTAACTCCACCTTGAATCCAATTAACTTTGATAATTACTACTATTAGAAATCTTTTATATATATATATATATATATATATAGTAAGCATCTTGAAATAGAGCTCATCTTCTTTTTAAAAAATCCTTAAAAATTTAATTCATAGTATGTGTTAAATTTAAAAATTAAAATTTTATAATTTTAAATATGCACACTTATCAATTAAACTATTCAACAGTCTTCTAATTAAAAGACTTGTATGACATCAGTTTCCTCTGATTTTTACAGAAATAGGGTCTTCAAATATGTAATTAGGATTTGACTAGTTGAACTTAGACCCACTTAAACCCAAGAAATTCAAGAAATTGTAATTAAAGGGGTCTAATCAATCCTCATCGCCTTAAACACCACTTTGAGTTTGACTCTATCACGTCCTGCATAAGACAATTCCACAACCTCATTGCATATAATTCTAAAATATAACTACCATGACTCATTACAGTCACTATCATCTCCAGCATTGATATCATACAAGTTTTTATGGAAATTCGGTATTCGAAGAGGCGATGTGTTTTGTCGTGTCGGACGAAATCCGTATCAGACTACTATCTCATTCTTACCATATAATCATACATCAATACACAATAGAGTGAATGGGGAATAATATAAAAGTCATGTTCGGTGAAGAAACACATCTGAGGCTATAAATAATCTCCAAAACTAAAAAAACCATAGTAGTGTAGTGGGTAGCAACTAAGAGCCAATTTGACTCCATGACATCACTCTTATCATCTTAACCTTAACGAGTGGCTTGTTCTTGTCGGGTTCTATGACTTCAGACATTACAATCTGGAGCCTTTTAAGAATTAATTAAGCTCAATATTTGTGTTGTTTTAACGTAAAGCGAAAGATAAGAAAATCCCCAGACGACACACATTCTTTTTCCTATTCCTTTCCAAGAATTCATGATTCAACAGAAGACCTCAAACGCTTAACACTAATCAAAGTCTAAGACATCTGTGCCTTGTTCCTTCAGCACTAAGCTTAACAAGTTGATTAATTTTAGCATCGGGGCCATAAAACTACATCAAAACACCTAAATTTCTAGAAAATTTAAAATGAATAAATAAAAGAAAAGCGAAAACCAATGCCACGCAACGTGAAGTTAGAAGAGCAATATGTGGGTTATGAGCTTTTACATTATATTATCTAATTAATTTCCCCAGATCTGGAAGAATTGATATATAGTAAATAATTACTGCAGAGTGACACACAAGCACATGCGAGTATTAAGAAGCCTGTCGATGCAAAGAATCATATTGACATCAATTGCTAACAACTCCATATAGTTATATTATATGTTTCAGACATCTTAAGCTATGGTTTCGCCCATACGAAAACACCATATAGTTAGTCAGACTTCTTAATGAAACAGCAACTGAACAAGCTGTTGGTCCATTATGGAGAGATTTTCTGAAGAAACACATGCAATAAATGTCAGATTTAAAGAAACTAAACTCTGACTTCTTATACTTTCAAGAAAAATAAAAACTGACTTCTTATGGGCAAAGAACACAAATCCTCTCAGTAAAAAGTGCAACTGATGTTTAATGGAAAAGACATATTTCTGGATCAAAAGAAGATGCAAACAAATTGCTTTCCAGCACTCGAACCATTCAAAAATGATTCTCTTTGTGACTGCAATGCCTTGCTTGAACCAGAAATGAAACTGACCTCTCTGGTTCGTCATAGGAAGATTGCAATCACAATGAACAAAGAAATATGCTTCAAACAATATATGCAACACAACAATGCTCCTTCGGCCCAGCTCAAAAAAATGCTCCTTCGGCCTGCCTGTTTATACACAATTTTGCACTGAACTTAAGCCCTCAAGAATTACTTTTAAAGTTAGCAAAATTCAGTAACTTCAGTACCATCCCATTGAGAAAAGAAACACGAACTACCACGGATTGCACGAGAAAAAATATCACTTTCAGAGTCACAACATGCATCAAAAGCACCTCAATCAAATATGTATAACTGATGCATAATGCTAATTCCTCAGTTTCAGTAATTGATCATTGACCTTAAACTACTCTTCAGAGTTTCGTTCATGCATAAAGTCAATAATTGCTTAAGTCAACTACTTGCTTCCAGTTCTGTTTAGATCTTCTAAAGTGCTTCATTCTGTATGTATGTACACAGGAATGCAAGGAAGAACACATGTTATCACATGCCTAAATATAAAACCCCAAAAGATTGCATCATTAAAAACTACTTCAAAACAGAAACATGTCTTACCAACCCCATTTTCTCTTTAACTACACCATAGTAACATGGAATCTCAGCATCAAAGGCAAAATAGAAAATTACAGAAGACAAGAAAAACTGTGTTTCAGTATTGAAGAAGCAACACCAGCTTGAATATTCAAACATTTTTCTTATATCTCAAGTAATGCATCATATCTTGCCATCTTCAAGTCTAACTTCTGTAATCAAGTTCCTAATGGCAAACAGAATTCAGCAACATTGCAGCAGGTCTTAAACTCATCATCATTTCATAATCTACAATCCCAAACCAAAAATTCACCCAAATGCTCGCGAGAATGTTGCTTCTACCTAAGATTCCTACCAACTCAAGATCTACGTTATCCTGTCAAAACGCATGATTCTTATGCGGAACCTACCAACCATGTTATTGAAGCTCATTAATCATGATTTATCAAGTTCAGTACAAGGAAGTACTCAGTAGTGTCAAAACAGCAAACGAATAAACAAGCAATAGAATCAGAAAGTAAAAGAACGCAGTTAGTTTTCCCCAATCTCAATTTAAATGTATCATCTACCGTCTATTTGTAACTCAAATATCAATAACAACTATTCAAGCACATTGCAAGTACCGTATCACATCCCGACTATACAAGTTCACGATTCACCAAAACTACCCCAATTAACAACATTGCAAAAACAACCTGGATATCAACTACTAGAACCAGGCTTGAAAGTGTAAGGCTGTGGAAGTGACAACGGTCCTCTTCTACTTTCTTTATCATCCAAAAGCCTCTGAGTCCTTTTATTCCTACAGTACTGCGCATCAAAATGCTTCACCTACAATCCAAATAAAAACAAACCCATTAACTAAATCAATCCAAAATAAAAGGGCAAATGCAAAATCTAGATTCTTGATTACCAAAACTGGAAATTATACATACCCAAGAAGCACGACAGTTCTTCTCGTAAACAGCCCTCGACCCTTTACAATCAGACGGATAAAGAA
>CAODLS010728392.1:0-14058 GCA_948243855.1 Flueggea neowawraea
GCTTCTTAGAATCAGCATCTTCATGTTTTTCCAGAGATACACCAGTTTGGTTTTCATTGGCTGGCCTTTCTGCAAAATAATTCTATCATCATATGCATAATGTTAATCAACAGAAATCTACTATTGCAAAAGGAAATCTCAAAGCCTGTCTGAACAATACACAGATGACTGGTCACTTACTATATAAACCAAGAGTGCTGAGCTTACACAAAATGACTAAAAAGGGAATTAAAAAGACCACTAGACTTTTATTAGAAAAATCTCCAGCTTCAACTTTCATAAAAATAACCAGAATGGAATCATAAGCATCCTCGTACAAGATAACTTTGCGCAAGAAAAATGGTCCATGTGAAATGCGTAGTGAACGATGCGAGGACGGATGAACCAACAATAGCTAAAAAGTTGGTACAGAGTAACTATCAAACATTGGAGAAAGAGTAAGAACCTCCTTCATACCTAATGCTGAAGCGGAACCAGCGTTCTGCTCATGTACGTTAGTCCATGTGTAAGCCACATCCTTCCTAACACTTTGTTGATTAAAGCCATCAACACGCCCTGTCTGCAAAACAATTACATCAGTCTTACAACCCTAGACAACCATTAATCAGTAAGACAATGCTGCATGTAACTGTAATTGCTTGGGAAATTAGATAAGGAAGGAGTCATGAGAAAGTAGCCTGGTCATTGACAAAGGAACAATATCATCAAGTTAATTAAATCATAGGAGCACTGTTTATTACGCTTTCACATAGAAATCAAAATTAACATATGCAATCACAGGAGGAGGATCAAAGGGCGAACAACAGAAAAGCTTAGAAGTAAACTAATTCAAGGCCAGAGTCACTTGTTGGGAAACAGAACTGTTGTGATGCAGCCTTTATCATAAAATAAAAGTCATATCCGGCACAACATCAATCCGTGACAATAATCCATTTCACAATCTGCATACCTTGCGTGGAAAAGAATTGTTGGCTACTTCTTCATCCAGAAATGGGATCTTCAACAATGATGCAATCTGCACCAAAAGTAGCCAAAACCAAAAGATTAACAACCAAACTTCTACTCCTTTTTTTTCCTTAAAAAAAAGATCAACCCAAACAGAACAGAAACAAACCGTATCATAAGCCTTCTCGCGGTCCATGTGCTGAGCCGGCGTGACCTGCGAATTGAGCATCTAAAAAGGAGAAAACCTCAAGTAAGCATGAAATTTTTTTAAAAGAAAAAGAGCTTTTACGAAAAAAAAATGTAAATTACCTGATCCTGAACATTAATTTTGGGAGTCTGAGTGGTGTATCGAGCAATGCAGTGAGGAATATTAAGAGGAGTATCATGGGGAGCGAGGCCTATTCTGATGTTCGCTGAACCTGAAACGCGAACCACAAAACGCAGCTCGTGTTACAGTTTCGACAAAGAAGTTGAAGAATGGAACTAGCGAGAGCAGCTGTAGGTGTAGGGCTTTAGAGCGAGAATACCTGGGTTAATGACAACCAGATTGGAGCCTCGTTCGGCGACGAGGTGCGATGGCACCACCGTCTTCAAGTAATCCTGATATTAAATCATACTCAGTAATTTGAGGACGGTGTTAGAAAGAGGGAGAGATATCGAGCTACGCACTTACCATAGCGAAGTTGAAGCACTGACTGAAGTTTGCAGGTAGCTGTTGTAGTGCCTCCACTTGCAGTTACAACTTACAAATACGAGATTGTATAGAGTAAACGGCGTCATATCGTAGCTTCGGAGTTTTATTCTTCCTATTTTTTTTTTCTTTTTCGGAGAACTAAAAAGCTTCGTTCACGAAACTTGTGGGGCCAAGAAGGAATTATATCGTGTCGCATTGAAAATTGCGATCTTTGATCCAGTTTGGTTCGAAATTCTCAACAAGGATTATCGAATCAATTGAGCAACAAGAACACTTGTAAATTGTGTAATAAAAAATCGTGAAGCATCATCAAAATAAGAAGGATGCGGAAATATACATGAGCCAATTCTGATTCTGATCTAAAGACTCAACATTGACAGCCAGAATATCAAACAGAATAATGAACAACCATAACATTTGTGTATCATGAAGGGGCAAAACCCAGTACACAAGGCAATAAAAAATCGCATTTCCAGTTCTGAGTAATTCTACTCCACAACATTCCACGTTTCCCTTCGGTCTTTGAAATGCCTATGACGCCCATGAATGGGGTGCACTGGTGTCACAACACCAAAAAGAAGAGTATCACATCTGGGTATTACATGAATTTGATTTGAAACACATCCACAACAATGATATGTGCAGCAACTTGACACCCATTTCATAATCCAATCTTCAGGTCTGCTTCATCTAGTTAAGTTACTTTTGCCTTGGGGGCTTTCTTCTTAGATTGTCTCTTTAAAATCAAGGTCCTCATCTCCATGAACAAAAGCAATGCACCATAGAATGCAACACTCTGTAAAGAGATCACGAAAACCACAGTGTTTGCATCAGCAGAAGTAAGGAAAACAAGGTGCTGAAACTGAAAAGGCAGAGGTTTGGACAAACCTGCAAGAATTCATTTAAAAGAATGGAGTACTCAGGCTCATCTGGACTGTAGTTATAGAAGTCGTACAAAATTGGAGAGGTAACCAACAGGTGGAGAAGCTAAATCAAAATTGAAAGTGAAACATGGCTTTATTAATAACTTCAAACACTGCACAGTGATAGGCACTAAACATTTTATAGACAACTAATCAAATGGCAACCCAAGGAATAGAAATCCTAACCAAGAGAGAAGCACCAATCACGTTGTTGAAAATAAAGAGTAAGCCTCCAAGACCTTTTAAGGCAATATCAGCAGCGACAAAATATTTAGGCTGTATTAAAGTTTCCAAATCAGAAAGTGGATAACATAATCGAATTACAATAACCACAAACCACAAGAATTAGAAGTATAGATTTTACATCAAACTTCAGAATCTCCACACCGCCAAATACAGAGGAAAGATGTTTGTCAGCAGCTGCAAACTTGGGTACCAATTCCTTCGCGGCAGGACCACCATCATCACCAAATTCATTAAACCTTTAAGATATATACAAGCAGCAAATATTCAGAAACCCACACAGTTAAAGATTTAAGAATATAATATTCCATCTCGACGCATATCACAAGAATTTCAGAATGTGAAACATCATCCCATTTCCTCAGAATGCAATACTTCAAATTGAGCATCCATTAATAAGGGAATGACGAAAATAAATACAGGGAGAGAAAGAAAAAAAACACCAGTGTTCAGTATAGTGGGCATTCAAGTAAATTTTCTTTTATTAATAAAGCTACAAGTACATATTGAAACCCCAACTTCACGTAAGACAACCTCTATTGGTAAAATATTCATAGAATTTAAACAATCTAATCTCCAATAACACAGTACAAACAGAAGAATTTCACGCTAGAAAAATTCCATCCACTAATTATCCCAGAACCAAGTCCACGATCAAACCCGCCTAGTCGAAGAACATAGTTACTATACAACCCCAAAAGATTTAAAGACGCAAACACGCACAAACACACAAATATAATAACGATAAGGGATCTGAAAAGCGGGATGAAGGAGAAAACGATACATTTGCCAGGCGGAGAGGATGAAGCTGGAAGCGAAAAGGACTCTGCCGAGGAAAGAGAAAAACCCCATTGCGGTTGCTGCTGGTGCTGCACAGTGACCGGCTGCTGGTGCTGCACGGTGACCGGCTGCTGGAGCTTAATCGTTTTTTTTTGAAAGCAGAGGAGAGAGAGACGGTAGGTGCTGGTGGTTGGGTCTTTAATGGGTCAATTATTTGACCGCAGATAACGAGGTTTGATAACGGCGAATTCCTTCGCGATTTGGGGTATTTTTTCTCCCGATGCACTGATTTGAAAATTATATGTTCCGATATTTGGATTTGTTAATAAAAATCTTAACTGAGAGCGTAAAAAAAACTAATTCATCACGAGTTAGAACTCCTAACATTCACTAAATTTTTTGACTTGTTACAAAAAAATCATTAAAATCAATTTTTTTCATGTAGATCACTTAACGTCAAGTAATTGTTCACTGAAAGTCACTGCCATCAAATTAGTGTCAAATATTCAACTACCGAAATGAGTTAGATGCCACATAGGAGAACCTAGACATTTTATCAATGCCACATGGCTTGAAAAATGCCACGTGAAATTTTGACACGCGACACTCATTTGGGAAAATTTGAAAACAAAAAAATACATGCCCACAAAACGACATCGTTTCGTGGTTCTTAAATTAAAAACAGAAATTAAGAGGCTCACATAATGTGTCCAATGTGTGCGAAAAAGTGTTCCAACGTCGATAATTAACGTTGATGTGGCGCACATTACTTTCTAAACCAATTTTTCTGACCAAACAAACCAAATCTCTTGACCACCACACCTATCTCTCCCAACCAGTACACCAAACTCACTACTCATCACCACTAACAAGCTCAAACCACCGCCGCACCAACCACCCAATCACCACGACCATATGATGCCACCTAGTCGCTACCACCACATCACGCCGCAACCGGCCACCAATCACCACCACGGTCGAACCCACAAACACCACCAACACAACCACCAAGCCCAAACCTGCACATCAACACCACCAAGCACGATGCCGAACCCACCACAGCTAGCCACCAACAAGGTAAAACCCACCAACATCATTCACAACCATAAGCACCACCCATCTCACACATCCACCACCATCACACAAACCACCATGTCGAACCCACCACATCAAGTCACAATCACCGCCACCACCACGAAGAAAACAGAGAACAAGTCAAAAATGAAAAAAGCTCCATCAACAATAGCCGCCACAAAAATAAAAAACAAATCAGAGCAACCCATTTCACTGCTGCTTCAGGCTGCTTCTTCATCGATCGGCTTCAACATATATAACTTTAGAAATCGCAATAATTAAAGAAACTCACTTGTAAAAATTATAGAATTGAACCAATGTAATTGGAAAAAACAACAATAGCAGCACATAGACACAATGGACCGGAAAATCTAAATAGCACAATAAATAGGAATAAATCATAGCAATAAAAAATTAAATAATCCAGATATCAATTAAAATTAAATTACATAAAAATCTAGAAACCCATTTGACAGTCCCTTTTTGAACACCATCTCTTTGATTTCGAACAACCCCGAGAGCTCCTGAACTTGTTTACGTGATTTTGAACAACATACCCAGAAATCTCCTAACGAGATTCAGTCCTTTCTTTCTCTTTTCCGTCAAGCACCCCTTCTTTCTCTATTTCCGTCAAGCATACTGTGACCTGGAGAGAGAGAGAGAGAGAGAGAAACGAAATGGTGGGTTTGAGTTATTTCCATCGCAGATTTGGTGCAGATAGTGAGTTGGGCAGAGTGGCTGGACAAACAGAGTGTCGGTTGTGGTAGTGAACGGCGAGATAGAACGACGGTTTAAGGGATTCAAAAGGTCTCGAGCTACTGAGATAAAGCGATTTAGGGTTTATGCATGAATGGAAAGTGTGAGATTGTTCGAGAAGAGTGGCGTATGCTGCGTTTATTTTCCTGTTTTAACTCTATCATAAAACGACGTCGTTTTTTGGGCATGCATTTTTTCTTTTTCAATTTTTCCCAACTAAGTGTCACGTGTCAAAATTCCATGTGGCATTTTTCAAGCCACGTGGCATCGACAAAATGTCTAGGTTCTCCTACGTGGCATGATATGGTATCTGACTCATTCTGGTGATCGGATATCTGGCACTATACTTAGTGACAGTGACCTTGAGTGCACAATTGATTTTAATAAATTTTCTATAACGAGTCAAAAAAATTAGTGACCGTGAGGTGTTCTAATCCACTTGCCATCTAACCACTTAAGTCTCTTTCTCTCACCATGTCATACTCGTTTCTCTCTCTTTCCCTCTATCCTACCTCTTAATACTCTCATTCAACACACAAAACACTCCAACCTTCAAACCTTTCTCTTTCTCATGTAAAACCTAAACCACTCTCTTCAAAAGCACAAAATGATCGGGTTTGTGTGGAGATGGGGGGTCTCTGGTTTTATTAGAGGTTTGTTGGTTGTAGGGGGTTTGTGTTCTCTAGGTTGAGATATGTAATTTTGGGTCTTTAAATTTTAGTTTGAATTTTGAATAATGATTTATGGCTAAAGAAGTTTGATTGGGTTGTTGAGTGTTATTGCATTACACTAATGGGGGGAATGAGGAGGAGATGGGTCTTGAGGCGATGAGAAGCCTTGGGTCTAAAAAAGCCATCATATGTGTGTTCTCTCTCTTTCTCTCGCCAAACCCTCAATGCCACTGAAATCACCATCATTGTTTCTTTCAACACTGAAACCACCACTCATCTTCGTGATGCTTGTTGAAATTGCGTGTTTGTGTTGTGTTTCTATATGTGAACTAGGTTATGGCTTGTTGAAAGAATAGTTTTGATCTTTTGTTTTTCTGCTTTGACAATAGAATATAGGGTTTTGATTGTTTGTCTTGCTTTTTTTTTAGGATCCACCCATGTTCAATAGAGACGAAGAATCCATAGACCCACACCATTTGAAGATATATTTAAGAGAAATTGAGAGAAACTTTTGGTTTGTACTAGTTAGGTTCGATGGTCTACAAAGTTTTGAATGGTTTTAATTTGTTTTTGTAGTGTGTTGACTGAAGCTTATGGTAGAGTTATTTGAAGCTTGTGCATGGTGGCTTATGGTAAAGTTGTCGAAGTGGTGGTGGTGGTGGTGGTGGTAATTCAGGTTTTCATGATAGAGCAAGAAAGAGAGAGAGAGATTGAAAGATGAGGGCTATTTTTGTCGTTAATATGTTTAATAAGTTTAACTAACAATAATAGAGATGGGGATTAAAACAATTAATTTTTAAACTTATGGACGTAGAGGAAAAATACTCTAAACCTCAAAGACCGTCAAGGAATTTGCCTTTTGATGATTGTTTGATTTTTTTTACTTCTTACCGGGCGAAATGTTTCCGAGTGATGCGATTGGGTTTGGTTTGGTTCACTTTGATTTGAACTGTCGTAAATGGTCTTAAAACTTGTTGTCAATTACGGACTGTGCCATTGTTTTTAGTTGAAAGTGCTTCTTTTTCCTTATTTTTTGAATTTTGGAGATGACTGTGGAATTCTGGGGATTTGGCATATAAGAATTCACATAAGTCGGGTTAATAAAATTGAAATTTCATACTTATAGTATATATTTATCAGCATAGAGTACTAGTCAAACAACTCCATTTGGCCAAAAATTCAATTCGTTCACTTGAAAATTATCAAAAGAAAAGAAAAAAAACTTTGACCAATACTCCAAAAATAAATATGGAAGCTTCAAATTGACCTAATAAGGTTTTTATGTCCACATAACCACTACTTTCTACTTACGTGTTGCCTGAGATCAGATTATACAAATTTTGTCAGGCCATGGTTTTTTCGATTTTCCAAAAAATAGAAGAGGCTTTTTTTTGAGAAATTATTATTTCGTCCCTAAAGTATATCGAACTCCACCGGACCCGCCGAACGCAACTCCATTAGGGAGATGAATACCCGGTGAATAGGAAGACCAAAAGGGCAAAAGAACACACAAAAGAACTATAATACGAAGATATGAACAAACTCTAGCAACACAAGCACGGAGGACGGACCACGAGGGTCTGGTTGCCGGCAAAAACCGACCAAAAAGGAAGAGAAGCCTAAATACCTGCAAGCGTAAAGTCTTAGAGAGAGAGAGAGAGAGAGAGAGAAAGCCGGTGTATCCTGTGTGCTTCTTGTTAGACCATGGTCATTGCTATGAGCTGAAATTAGGGTTGTAAATACGCAATTTTTTAAAAAAATTATTAGAAAATAAGCAAAAGAAGTAAAAACTAATGAAATTGTAATTTATTAAATACTAGAGTATCAAGGATTCGATTTTCAAACTTGAGAGATTTTGATTCTAACCAAGTGCAAATACAATGACTTGTCCCAAAAAAAATGTAAAAGAAAGTGAGTGGGAAAAAGGGTGGTTAGCAAGTGAGCACGGACTCGACTGCTTCCTTCTGGCCTAAGAACAACTCCAACAAGATACAAAAATTGTGTAAAATACAAAAATGGAGCAGAAAAAGCCTCAGAGAGCAAAAAAACCCCTCTCCAACCCAGTTGCACTTTTCTGTCAAATTTTATGTTTTGTTATAGTACCGCGCAATAGCACTGTAGCAAAAATTGTTTTTTTAGCTTATTCTTATTTTTTTAAAACTACATGATTAATTTTATTTAATAAATAATTAAGAAAAAAATTAAGTTGTAAGTTTGTAAAAAAATAATAATAGATAATATGATTTAGAAAGAATATTGAGAGAATATTTTTTTAGAGTTAAAAATAGAATTGTAGGTTAAAGATTTTTTACTATAAATATTATATTTTTATGAAAAGTTGAATAAAAATAGAGTTTTGTGTTGAAAATGAGTAAGAAAAATCTGGCTAACTATTAGAAAAAAATGTATAAGAGAGCACTCTTTTGAGATTAAAAAATAATTGGTGCACAGTTCTACAGTTTTAAAATCTGGAAAATACATCTGTAACTATTCATTTATAGATCAAGACCGATCCATTACGTTTAGTAATGCCATTAAATTAAAGACCAGGGCATATTAATTAGCTCTGGAGTACTGTAATCGATCCAAATATATGTCATGAAAATGATTAATAATTCCCAGTCATAACTAATCGAGTTGTTACCTTAATTAATCTGGTAATTCCCTGGTCGTAAACTGAAAACGTCCTTAGTCGTAGAAATTTGACAATATACAATGACAAGTTGGACAATATAATTCATTGACTTAAATTTAACAGCATCTAATCGGCCCTCATTAGACACCACGCCTTGTACCCCTTGGTCGCATGCTGGTGGGTAGATGTATAATAACTCATCGTGTTGAGTTGAAATGCCTCCTCATATTAAGTTGAGGCTTGATCAAAAAAAATCAGCCCTCATTGGGTGAGTTGTTTATTCACATGCAATGCAATGCCCTCGTTCTCTTGATGAGTTATGGATCATCCCTGCCACTAGCTGCATTTTCTGATCATAAAGAAAAACCTCATAAGATATTTCAAGTTCGTAGAATTAACTGCAACATTAAAAAATGTTTGACAAAGAAAAGAACGCTGCCATTTCTGTCCTATGCATGTACAAAACGCATTAGGACTGAAACGTTGTCATTTCCGTATCGTGAATTGGAAGAAACTTGAAGGAATGGATCATGGCGAAGTCGTTTTACACATGGTAGTAGGAAAAAGGTGACGGCTTAGTCATTAGCAATGACAACGTTTCTTGCTGCAGCTAAATAAAATTTGATATGCTTGAATTGTCCAAGACTCTGCCGTTTCAATCCACTTGTGAAAAAAGACTCATCTTTAAGAAACAACGACGTCGTAGGTGGTGATTAAATTACGCAACATGAGACGAAAACGACACCATTTGCGGACTTTTTTTCTTAATTTTGTTTTCTAAATGTGAACGTTTTAATCACCACAATAATAAAATTTGACCTCTCAAAGAAACGGTGTCGTTTGGTAACATGTGAGACATTGTTATTCTAGTGTTAGCAGTCATGTAGAAACTTAAAAGCATGGTAAATCATTGCGGCCATATCCGTAGATGTCTCATTGTATAGCAAATTAGATGGAACTACCGAAACTAAGCGGGAGCTCTGTGTGTGTGTGCTTTTGCTTACAGAATTGTAGGTTTTACAAATGTACCAATCTATAGCAATTCAATTTTATGACTGCTACCTGACATAATATACCATCTGAATGGGCTTCTACGAACTTGGAATATTTGGGAGTAAGAAAATTTAGTACCTTGATATTTGATAAGAGATGTGATATGAGATTTATGCTATTTGAATTGATAAAATCTGCATATGCATCACAGATCCATCACAGTAAACAACTTAACGGGGCAAATTCCAGGTTAGCTGTCTTGTATACCTGTATGTGCATTGAATCTAATACTTGTTTGAGTTACACTTCAAGTTACTTCGAAGAACATTCATGCAGGTGACTTGAGAGCAATCTGTTCTCAGGAACGGTTCCTTTATAGCTTGGAAAATTGAGCAATTTGGCAAATAATCTTTGTTTCCTGTAACTTTTCTTCCAGCTACCTGTGACCAAAAGGTCAATTTTAAGTCCAAAAAATAACTTGTCAGAAAAAGAGATTGCTTCAGGAAAAGCGAGAGAATAATTTTCCTACTAATCAACTTGCTAAAAAATATGCAAACTAAGTTAGAAGGGCTCGCTTTTAAAAAAAATTCAATTTATCAAACAACCGATTCACTAAATAATTTGATAAAGAATTATCTTCCTCCCAGCCTATCAGTCCTTTATTTGAAATTTCTTTGGACATACTGCTGTGCAATATCAGTTAGATCAATGTAAGCGCTACAATATTCAACAGATGGTTTGACATAAGACTGATAAACAAATTATAAGCAAACATATTTTACTTGAAGCTACAACATGAAAGTCCACTTTATTAGGAAAAATGTCTATAACGTTTTAGTTGTCCATCAAAATTACCTAAAGCATTGATAAAATCTCAAGCTCCTGCTTTCAAAAAAAAAAATCTCGAACCTTTGTTAAATTTGTGGATACTATAAGACAAATGGCCTAAACTACAGAAAATTTGAAAAAAAAAAAGCAGCCTATGCTTTAAAACTCTCCAAAAAAATAATTACTTTCGCAAAATTGAAAAAAAGAATCCAACAGACCTCTTCCCTCTCCAAGTATTGATCCTCTGACAACAGCCGCCATACCAAGAAAAGAGTTGATGAACCTCGCATTATGTAGAACCGATTCTTCACAGCAACAGATTCTTTAATTGTGGCCTTAAATTGGCCACCATTTTGCGCAACCACAAATTTTTGGAAAGAGTAACACTTCTCTTCCTTGAGTTTTGGTTCAAACATATCCCTAAATAAAACAGAGGAAACTGAACATTAAAAGTATAAGAGAGGAAACCACTTTCAAGAGTTGCAGTTGCCCACATAAAAGAAAAGAAACAGGCGGAACAGATTTTAGAAGATGAAAATACCACTCAAGAAGTTACAAAACGTGAACTTAAACAAATCATCCATTTCTATTGCTACATACATTAAGTTCACTAAATTCAATAGTGCCCCTGTTCTTCTGCAATACATGGCACGGTTCTGCAATCCATTTCTATTACTTGAAACTGACAAAGCCCAGTTATTATAAGGTAGTACAGTCGGCAGAATTAACAGAGTTAACCTGAAAAGTTCAATCCTTTAATCTGTGTGCATAACAACAACTTTATTGTGAACCAACACACATACAAACTAACATCAGATACACCTGCCTTCATTTAGTTTTATTTTTTTTGAAAATCAAGCAATCAGGCATGTAATGTTTTATCTAATCACATGGCAACAAAAACCATTATTACTGAGAACATTAAAAGAATAAGAGAGGAAACCACCTTGAAGACTTACAGTTGCCCAAATAAAACAAAACGAATAGGCGGAACAGATTTTAAAAGATAAAAATACCACTAAAGAAGTTACGAAATGTGGACATAATGTACTGATAACTAACCTCGGTCAGAAAGGCAATAGAAGACCTTGATTGAGGGAAGTTGTTGTGTGAGGTGTTGATTGAGGTTGCTGGAAAGGGAAATCAAAAATTGCAATTAACGAAACTGAAGAACAAACGGACAAATATAGCTATGAATTGTTAACGAAATTTTCGAACGTAAAAAGGGAAGAGAACTTGCCTTGAGTGAATCAACAGTAGACATAATGACAGATCTGAATGGAGTCATTTATACAATCGTACTGGAAAGACCTACTGGAAAAAATGGATAAACCATTTGAAATTTTAAAAAAATTGGATTGGCATCCGGCCAAATAGAAATAGGAATAACATCTGTTTTTTTTTATTAAAAAAAATGTTTGAACATCCATTCAAACAGAAATAGGATTAACATCTGATTTTTTTTAAAAAAAATGTTTGAACATTTGAAATTATAGAGTTTTGAAGACCTGCACCAGTAATATTGAATACCCAATCTTATCAGCAATTACCGCGAAATTCTTTTCAAAAAATCCAAATCCACGGCCACGCCGTGTGGTCCGATACTTCATTATCACGAGCTCCACCACTGCTCCAAAAGACCCAAATTAAACCTTGACATAAACAGATCAAAAAGATCCATTAACACCAAAAATAAAAATTCACAAATGGAAATCACACTATCAACAATTGGATTAAAAATGGAATCTCTTTAAATTTTCAAGTGCGCCCTCTGTAGAGGAAGAAATCTATTTAACAACAAACCCAAAAATGAAAAATGGTTACCTGTGATGGACGACAATGAAACACCCACCACCGACAGTAATACACCCTCGAAGAAACGCAACGGGAAGGTTTGTTGACACAACTGAAATGTGATCAGACGCTAACACAAAGATGACCACGAACTAACAGAATCCTACCTCTGAAAAAGAAAAAGATTGAGATTGAAATGTGGAGAAAAGGGAAACGTAAAGGAAGACAAAAGAGGATGGGAGGAAGAAAAGTTTTCGTGTCGTTGAGACGGAGGAGGATGTGCACGTGAGAGGAGAGGAAGAAAAAGGCGGTGTGTTTGTGAGAAGGCTAAGAAGATGGGAAGCAAAACCATGTTGTTAATTGTTAGTAAAGACGGGGGCAGATGGCATTTAATTAGGTTGAATACTTATATTTTGGTTGGAAAAAGGACTGAGTGGAAAATTGACGGCAATTGTAATTTGAATCGATGAAGACCGGTCCGACGAGAAAAATCATAAGAGGCGGCTTTAACCACGCGCTTCCATACAACTTGGCCTGATCTCATAACGGAGAGTCCAGATGTAGGGAACTCATTGGTCTATCCACGTGCCCCTCACAAACTTGGAGAAAATAGAGCGAGTAAAACGAATCCAGTACTCGCACGAGTAGGCAATTACCTCGGAACTTTCTTGACGCGCTTACGCGGAAATTTTCACGCCTTTTACTCTTCCCTCTCTTTATATCCGTGTTACTCGCCCAAGACTTCGCCCGCTTTATATCCGTGTTATCCCAGTTTTTACATCATCGAAGATATATATACGGAGAGGGATAGAAAGGGACAGAGACACACACAGTTGATAGAGGATTCAACTCCTTCAATCTTGGAACTACCTTATCTGCTCATTTAAACATATTTGAATATATTGTATCTTGTAACTACTTTTTAATAGAAAAATTTGTTATACAAGTTTATGTATATATTTCAGTCATCTATCAATGAAAAAGGATCACCTTCTTCTTCAAATTATCTCACTCTGTTATGGTATCAGAGTATTAAGCTCTCCAACTTTCTTTTTTTCCTATCTCAATTCATTCTACAATGGTTGGTAATCATTTCAATACTACCATTCACAACACCAATGAAACCAACCACACCCTCATCACTATTAACGTGACAGCCCAAGTCCCTCTCAAACTAACATCAACCAATTATCTCTCCTAGAAATTACAATTCCAAACTTTATTTGTTGGATATGATCTGTTGGGCTATGTAGATGGCTCAAAACCATGTCCTCCACCAAATATAACAGCCAACAACAATACAACTCCAAATCTTGCATATTCTCTCTATGTTTGATAGGACCAATTGATTGTTAATGCAATTATTGGTTCAATCTCTCCTCTAATCATTCCATTTGTTGCTAATGCAAAAAATTCAAAAGAAGCTTGGAACACCCTTAGCAACACTTATGCAAAACCATCTCGAGGTCGAATCAAGCAAGTGAAAAACCAAATAAAACAGATGACCAAAGGATCTGATTCAGTCACTGAATTTCTTCAAAAAGTGAAAGCTCGAGCTGATGAGTTAGCTCTTCTTGGCTCCCCATTTGATAATGATGATCTTACTGATAAGATCCTTGAAGCTGTTGGAGATGATTATAAAGAACTTGCTCGAGCTATCCAGGCTAGAGATACCCCTATTTCTTTTAAAGAGCTACATGAGAAACTCCTTAACTTTGAGGC
>CAODLS010728407.1:0-11620 GCA_948243855.1 Flueggea neowawraea
TGCAAGTTTCGGTTTTTCTCACAACGTTAGGTATACTTCTTGACACCAAACTTTCTGTTTTGTACATGCATGTTCTTGGGTGGTTTCTTTTTGTTTTGGTTGGACTAATAACCTTAAAAGACTCATAAGAAACCCAACAAATGAACACTTTTTATTTTAATGAATTTGGAGTAGAAAGTATTAAATGAAGTAGTAGATAAAAGTTGGGGGATTAAAATAAAATTGTGTTTAGTAGAAAGTTGAGTAGGTGTCCCGCGAGACTCTTAAAGTAGCCCCTGGGTTACAGATGAAAAAGCTGAGGGGCTAGGACCTGGGGACTTTAATAAAATAACAATAAAAACGCTGAGCAGGCGTCCTACGGAACGACTTCAAGGACCCTGGATTACAAGCAACCTAAGGATAAAGAAGGTGAATGGGTGGAAATGAGTCATGATGGGATTGAAGGGTAGATGACAAGATGTCATGTAGTGTTTGATATTGATTTTGGTAATGTTCCATCAAAATGATTTTGGGATAAATTGGAGGATGGTGCATTTGGCCTTTACCAAGTGTATTCAACCTAAGAACCACACTAAATCCACCTTACCAAGATGATGTACTAGTTAACGAAGGGAGAGAAGGTGAACTTTGAATACTTAGTGGTTGATTGAATGAGAAAAAAAGGGCTTTAACAATGCAAAAGTCTGGATATGCAAAGAAGGATAGAAAAACAAGTGAATGCCATTTGGTTCAGTCTTAACGAAGATAGTTGAGCATTTTGAGGTCCACTTCGAGGGAAACCATTAAGATATCGGTGAACAAGAAAGTTCGAGAAGTGGCCTTGAGGAATATGAGGATTTGTAGGACTAAGAACTGAAGGTATGTATATTGGTCATATCTTTGCGACGAGGATGAGATGTTCTATACCGAAGATTGAAAACCATCAAGAGAGCACCAAGTATTTCTAAGGAGGCATAACCATGGAGAGACAATAATCCTCTCAAACAAATCAGGGTTGGGAGAAGGGTGCGAGGTTCTCAATCCACTAGTTCCTTGAGCGAGAATGTGGCTTTGAATAAGAGACTTGATGTTGTTCAAAAGGAAATGAATGATTTTGAGATACATTAGTGTGCTCACCTTCAAGACCTTAGGGTCTATACGGACTAGGAAACAGGAGATTAGGGATCTCGAGAGACTGTCTACACTACCACCTCTACCTCTACCGAGTAAGGACACCAGTATTGATCTTGAGTAGCCCCTTCCAGTGGATCCTACCTGTAACACCCTTATATCCTATGACGCATAGTGTAATAATTTAAACTAATAGAAAATAAACACGTAGCATGTCATATATATATATATATATATATATATATGTATATATATATATATATAATGTATATATATATATATATATATATATACACATATATATCAAACATCATACATAAAGTCATATAAACAAAAATCTTTAATATATACGTATATAAACTCACTGTACTACAAAATTCTACACTTATAAACTAGCGAAATGCAAATGAGGAGGATGAGGGAGCACGTGGCATCAGTTGGCCGACCTGTGATGCACTGATGTCTATCCTCTGGAAGCTATCAACAACAAAAATCTATCTTCACCTATGACCTGAAAAAATATTTGCACTTTATATGAGTCGCAATTCAATTAGTATAAACCATTATAGATTAAATTCAGGTAAGCACAAACATTAATTATATAATCAAATAACTGCAAAATATAAGCATGTACATATGACTATGTATTCCTTTTTATTTGTTGTGACCAAGAAATCCATGTACCGCCCAAGGATTCATGTATATTTGTATAGTTGTCTGGCTAGCATCGTATGAAATTGACCCAGAGGTCCAATATGAATTTGACTCGTATGTCCAGTATACAAATTGATCACGATGTTTGTTGATAGTTGTTTGCTTTGCGATTTGTTGTATGATCTGAATGAGAGGAGTTTCGTGATCTTTGAAGATTTGTTGTATGATCTGAATATAGATTTGTTTTTGTTGTAATTCTGATCTGTTAAGGAAGGCTATAGATAGGAAAATAATCAGAAATCGATGTTGATTTTCTTTTGTTACAATGCTTGTTTGGATTGATTTGATTTATGTTTACATTTTGTTTGGATTGAGTCTGCTTTTAGCGCCTTTTTCGTGTGTCTTGTGTTTGTAATTTTGATTCTTCAAATAACACGTGTTAATTTCTAATTGATTGGGCCAAAATATAAAAACTTCTGGGCCTATGTTTGTAATATTGTATTCTGGGCCAGGTGTATATATTGTTGGCCCAATCCTAAATATCTGTTTATTGTATAATTCAGGCTCAGATCCAATAGGTTGGACCAAATTTTTCAAAATGTGCCAAGCTCAGGCCCACTAGGTCGAGTAAACCCATTTAACCAAATTCATGACAAGGAGAGAAACATAAAGTGGTCCAACGAAGTGAATTGTGGGTCAGCCAGACAAGAAAGGAAGGAATCCCAAAAGGGTGGCAGTTTTGAAATATTTCCTTGGGAGCAAGATGGAAACAGAAAGCAAACCGAGGAAGGCAAGGTAAAAAGATCAAATCAGCATAGATTAAGATGGAAAGGAAAGTCAAAATGGTATAGAAGGAAAGAAAAAGATCATTAAGAGGAATCAGTGGTATTGAGATAAGATCTTTTGATTACCAAAAATAATCCAATAAAACAGTATAAAATGACAAACAAAGGATGAGAAATGGACAACACCAGTTAGATACCATGGGTTTTTAACATATTAGTTCTCTAAGTTTTCATTAGCCCCCTAAGCTTTTATTGTTCTTCCAATTTATTTCAAACTTTGTTACATCTCAATTATTTTCTATTACCCCCTTTGAATATGTTTTGAATTTATTTTATCATTGTTATTTTGCTATCAATTGATTAATAGAGTTCATTGTGTGTTTTGTTGTTGTTCCAAAGAAGCAAAGAGCGCAAAACAACAAGTTCGTCCCTTTGCTTGTTTTTCATTATTTGATTAGAGTCGAAATTTTTAAGCGCAATTTTCATTTTTTTTTTGTTTAGGGATACTTTAATTCCTTGGTTTGCTCACAAATTCACCAAATTCACTACATGGCAGCGTTGTTCTCCTAATTCTATAAAAAGAGGAAACAATATCAATGTTGGTTTCACCGTGACTAGATGCTCCACTCATGGCCTGTCCTTTGATAGAGGATTCTACTCCTTCAATCTTGGAACTACCTTATCTACTCATTCAAAAGAAATAGAGGTATCTCTAGCCTGGATAGCTTGAGCAAGTTCTTTATAATCATCTCCAACAGCTTCAAGGATCTTATCAGTAAGATCATCATTATCAACTGGGGAGCCAAGAAGAGCTAACTCATCAGCTCGAGCTTTCACTTTTTGAAGAAATTCAGTGACTGAATCAAATCCTTTGGTCATCTATTTTATTTGGTTTTTCACTTGCTTGATTCGACCTTAAGATGGTTTTGCATAAGTGATGCAAGGGTGTTCCAAGCTTCTTTTGAATTTTTTTTGCATTAGCAACAAATGGAATGATTAGAGGAGAGGTTGAACCAATGATTGCATTGAGAATCAAATGGTCTTGTTGAACCCAGAGAGAATATGCAGGATTTGGAGTTTTATTGTTGTTAGCTGTTATATTTGGTGGAGGACATGGTTTTGAGCCATCTACATAGCTCAACAGATCGTATCCAACAAATAAAGTTTGGAATTGTAATTTCCAGGAGAGATAATCGGTTGATGTTAGTTTGAGAGGGGCTTGGGCTGCCACGTTAATGGTGATGAGGGTGTGGTTGGCTTTATTGCTGTTGTGAAGGGTAGTATTGAAATGATTACCAGCCATTGCAGAATGAATTGACATAGGAAAAAAGAAAGTTGGAGAGCTTAATGCTCTGATACCATAATAGAGTGAGATAATTTGAAAAAGAAGGTGATCATTTTTCATTGATAGATGGCTGAAATATATACACAAGCTTGAATAACAGATTTCCCTATGTTAAGGAGTAGTTACAACAGAAAGATACAATATATTCAAATGTGTTTGAATGAGCAGATAAGGTAGTTCCAAGATTGAAGGAGTAGAATCCTCTATCATCCTCATCATATGATGTGTGGACCATTTTGGCGAATGCTTTTGGGTCTTTGTCGTATAATCGACAACTTCAGCACAACATTGAATTACAAGAACTGAAAAAGAATGATCTTTTAGTTAGTGAGTACCTGCAAAGTGCAAAATCTCTCGCCAATGAATTGGCGGCGGCTGGTCGTGCCCTCTCACTGCTGAATTCAATGTGATTATCTATCGCAACATTGGACCTGAGTTCCACAGTGTTAAATCTCTGGTCCGAAGCTATTTCTTTTTAGGAGCTCCAAGGGAAACTCATGCTCATGAGATCCTCGTCGAAAGTATCATCGATCCTTCTGTGGCGATATTGGCTTAACATCAACCACCACTGCTGCTTACACCATCCTTGCTTACCAAGCGACATAACTCTCCTCAGTTATAGTTTTACCATCGAGGGAAAGTTGCCTGCCAGATTTGCGGACTCTGCAATCACCTTGCCAACATATATCGTCGGCGCTACCAGCCAAGATCAACCTCTCCTCCTGAGGCGCAGTCTATTCAGTGCCACAATTTCTCTTCTCAAGTTTCTGCATTATGGATTGAGGGGGTTATGGCAACCCCAACCTAAACAAATTACAGTGTAAATTATTGATAAATTGCATGCTTCTATCAAGTTGGCCCCTGCAATAGGATGAAAGATGGATTTTTCATTGATATTTGGTCGTTTATATATGAAAAGACATTGCTAAGAATTTCTCTATGGATGCTATTATTGATGAATTTTATGTTACAAAATATCGTCGAACATAATTTAGTTTTTCTTCTTTAAGTTATGCCTGTGTTATATATTTTGAAGTACTTTCTTAATTATCAATTAGGTTTTGAATTTCGTTTGAGATACAATTGATCAAACACACATCATAGATCATGATGAAGTATTATTGTTTTTATTTATTTTGGCCACCCCATTTGATATTTTCTAGTTCTACCACTGATTGTTTTTTATCTTCTTTACTTTATTTTATAAAGCTTCCCAAATCCAAACACCTCAAGGCAAATCTAAGAAAATTTGAAAGTCCATTTGGTGCTCTCTTTATCCCCTCTAGAGCACACGCCCACTCTAAGAAATAAAGGTTTGCGAGGAATGTCACTGCAAAATTTGCGAGAAAAGTCAAATAAAAAAAATTAACATAGTCAAAACAGGTTAGCCACGACTTTCGTCGCAATATAGCGATGAAGCTTTTACTTCTTTGCTACGTTTGTTGACTTTTAGTCACGATCTAGTGACGAGAAGATTCACTCTCTAGTGTCCTAAACTAGTACCTCTAGTACCACTTAAATTCAATTCCTTTTTTTTATCGTCTGCTTATTCCCAAATAAACGTTCTTCGGAATCTAAAATCCTGATAGGTCTAAAGAAGGCAGCTACAGTGTGCTTCGTAAGTTCATTTTGGTTGGGCATTGTATTGGAAATAGTTGGACTAACTTTACCCCGAAAATGCGTATGACGTTGCAGAAGCCAGTGTTTCATCATATTCTTGCAAACAGTTAACCTTTACTAATTGGTACTGTTATCAAATAAAACTTTTATCGCTCGTAATTTTTTCTTGTCATTTTCTTAAAACACATCACCAATTCAAACATATTTTCACCCTTTATTACATTATAAGTTCATTTATTCTCCAAAACATGAATAATAAATTACAGAATGTCAGTATATTTATTCTCAGCACTAAAATGACAAATCCAAACAGATGTGTTCAACGCTAATTAAGAGCATGTAACATGTCAACTACGTGTTCTCTACTTGCACAAACACTCACTCATTCCAGTTTCTGCATTTGTAGGGGACTTGTCTGAGAGAAGGTTACATTAGGAGCAGTGAGCAGTCTCCTGGGAGACGATCCTTCCAACAGAGGCTTCCCTGTGCCAACCAGAGATGTTCTCCTTGAACCGTGTGTTGCTAGCAACATGCGGAATGTCCGGTTGATGAGATCGGGAGCAAAAACCCTATACAGCAGGAAAATGTCATACCAGCTTGGGAATTTCACGTAATTCTCTCCCCTGCAAGCACTTGACACAATGAACCTTGCATAATCCTCAACGGGACCACCAGTAACGTTAACCTAGCACATTAAAAACAATTAGCCTTCTACATGCAAGTAATCATCTTCTTTTTTCATAAGAAGCTATTGAAGTTAGTCCAAGAGCATTAGGTATAAGTACAACATATGAACAAAACAAACTAAATGCAAATAACTAAAATACAACACCACTTTTAACTACGTCTATTCTTTGAGTTCACTGAGTTCCGACAAGCACATACGACACACTTCAATGTCAGCATCTAACTACGGTTAGCAATAGAAAGAGCAAGCTGAAAACAAGAAATTATTAAGAGAAAGTAGATAACGGCACCTAGCATGGTTTCATCTGAAATTTTTTAAAAAAAAATTTCTAGATCTTGATTATTTTGAAAACGTGAAAATCTAACCATCTCAAAATATAGTAGATGACACGAACCACAATCTCATATATTGAGAAACTAAATGCCCAATTGATGGTGTCGACAGGGTCTCAGAATACGAGACTCCAGAAACAGAGTTTACCATGATTGCTGTAAATTCGTCCAATTAGAATAAAAACTAAATGCAAGAGAAATACCTAAATCTCCATTTGTATTCATTTTGCTAAGTGCCGAATATAATTTCTCATTCAATTGTTTGTTTTTTCTTCCTAAGATTGGTAATTTCAACTTCATGTAAATACAAAATAAAGGATCTAGATAAGAAGTTGTACTTGGCAAAGGAGATGGTTGCCTTGGTGTGTGCAAATACTTGCTGTTCAAATCAAGCAATATGTTTAATTTTTTTAAGTGCTAAAATGGCAAAAAAAGAAGAAGCATGTATAGGAATTTAACATATTCTTTCACATAGAACATCACAGAACATCTTGTCCAACTGTTCATTATGATTCCAACAAATATAAAAAAGACAATGCTCACAATAGAAACAACCAACAACCTCTAAACGCATATAATGTAAATATGAATGTCTTATCCTTGAATTTCAATGGATCAACATATGTGCAAGGTTTGAGAATAGTTTTGTCTATAATTGAAGGTTGATTGTACAAAACTTACCTCTCTTTCTTCTTTCCATTGCATCTCCGCACCTTCCTCTAGCATGAACTTTCCTCCACTCATTTCACTTCCAATCCAACCGTGTGTTGCAATTGTTATGCCAACATCATCACCAACCTCAAATCTCAGAGACTCGTAGAAGTTTATCAAAGCTGCTTTCGCAGCCTAGCAAAACATTTCCAAAAATGAGGACAATTTTTCGGGCATATATGAATGATAGCGACCTTTATTAAGTGTAGTCGGGCATTGAAATAAATGATAAAGTGAGGAACAAAAAGGAATCAGTAAACAACAACTCTCCACCTTCACATCCAAAACAACAGCTTGGTAAAATTGGAAAAACATGTTTTTTTTTGTTACCTTGAATTGTGATTTAATGATGGAAAGATATGAGAAAATAGAAAAGAAACCTTCTAATCTGGTGAACCTTAGCTTTTTAAGGCAGTAAGAATCTATTATCATCACTTCACTAAGGGCATCAAAATGGCATATGCAGTAAGAGAGTACAACTTCCATATAAGGTTAGTCTTACTTGCCGCTTTATGGTTGGCGTAAATTGATAATAGGAACCAGAACAATAAATGGGTGGGTATTACTCCTTTTAGTTACACTTAAATTTAATAAATTATATTTATGCGAAACACAATATATAAAAAAATCACAAAAACAACGTAGAAATGGTTAATACTGGCAAAATAACAAAATAACTGATGGTAGACTTAAAATCACTTACAGCATACAAGCTCATTCTAGGAAGAGGTAACCAGTCCTCAACAGCTGCATTTACAATAACTCGGCCATTGCTTTGATGTAGGAATGGAAGAGCAACAAAGGTTGGATACACATTGCCCCAAAAATTTATGTCCTGATAAGCAATAACAAGTTCTACAAATTTTAGGATGAAACAAATTGAATATTATGCCTCCATTCTCACTAAAAAATAATGTATATTCTCAAGCATGAAGCCCACAAAAAATACCAGCAAATGCGGAAAGACGGTGGTATCAGTCACTTCTTCAAGGTAGAATGTATGACCCAAACTTGCAGTGTTCACAAGATGATCAACTGCATCAATTTAAAGGGAAAGGTAATGACAGAAAAATTAAGATAGGGAATTTTTGTTTACCTCGAGATGGATCTCCAAGAGGATGTTTTCCCAAACAAAATATTATTTAACATTAAGCAGGTAAAAACCTCAATACAGTTCTATGTCATAGTAAGATTCAAACTTTCACAGAATTAGTCCTGCCACGTATGTAAGCAGCTAGAAAACCTCAATCCAGTAAGCATTAATATTTGTTGGCTATGGGATGATAAAATGATTGCTCATTCATATAGTCTAGGTACTTTTCTTCTCTATAAGCTAGCCAAGATGTGTGGAAAATTGCCTTAATAAATATCCGTGATTAAGCAGGTTAAATAGGCTGAGAACTTACTGTGGAACTTAAAGCCTACTGATATGCACTGTTGCTTATAAAATTAACGCCACCATTTAAGACCCTTATCAAATATGCCAGAGGTATGACGTACCACGGCCATGGAAGTTTATGGTCTCATTGACAAATCTCCTACATTCATCCTCCTTCACGACATCAGCAGCCATAATCATTACATGCTTAGCACCCAAAATTCTGGCTTTCTCACTAATTCCTCTGAGTCTATGTTCTCTGCGTGCAATCAACACCAGATTCGCTCTTTTCCTTGCGTATTGATATGCAATTTGCTGCAGTCACAAGCAGAAACTGTATGTAATACCCCATAAAGAGATGCTTTGACATTAATAACAATAATTTTTGAATTATTGACAATCTATGATGGAGAACAATGGGAAATTCTGGTAGTCAAATTTCCTATAAACTGCTCATTAACACATAATAATGCAGCATAGATAACTATAGATCGAATTTTAAAAACTGTGAGAGTAAGAGACATGAGACAGAATCAACTACAAGAAAATTTCTACATTATTGCCTAAACAGGTTTTATTTTATGTGGTATTAAAAAAAAATCACACTAACACAACGTATCAAGAGTCAAATCCAATTTATTGTTTATTGCAATTACAACAGCAGATAATTAAAATTCTGTAAGTACAATCAAGTGGCACATAATAAAACCAGTTTATGCACCAAGTTCACATCCTAATTTAACTTGTTTGGCAAGAACAGGACATGGGATGTTCCTAAAAATTATGAATGACTGATTTTTACTTTTTACAAACCAAACAAGTCATTCTTTCTGGCTTGGCACTCTTAAGATCTTCACATTTTTTGTTCCATAACTTATTGAGTTTTTCATATTCTGGCTGTACGATGCCAAGGCACAGCTTCAAATTCAGGCAAGATTTTAACATTTTGTGATCCTCACTGGAGGCAGTCTTCCTATAGGCTGTACTATGCTGAACCAAAATTCAGGCAAGATTTAACATTTTGTGACCCCCAAATTCGTTAAGATATCAACATTTGGTGTGCTACACCAAAATTTACCTTCCAAAGCCCGTAAACAAATTGAGCACACATGTACATTTGCAGCCTGGCTAACTTGAAAATTGAACTAGAATCGCTTCCCATGATAAGAGGTCGAGGATTTGAATTCCTAGTAGAGCAAATGTATAAAAAAATGTGGACCTGACCCAGAATTAGTCTCAAGTCATTTTTTGGTTTGAAGTGTCCCACATTTTCTAGCAGGTACCTGCAGTATTGATTCTTAATTTCACTAAACTTCTTTCTTCGCTCAATCGTATTGATTCCGATACTTTTCCAACCAATCAAATTATCCATATGTTCTGACCCACTCAAGTAGTCAAGTTTCTTAACAATCAAATCACTCAGATTATATTCCTCAAAAAATTAAAAAAAAAATCACTCAGATTCTATAAAACAAAACCGGAGACTCCAACACTAAACCAACAACAAACTGTTATAGAAATTAGCAGTAAAAATGCAAGAAAATAAATGGGAAGTGCGTGCTTACTTCTCCTATGCCAGAAGAAGCTCCAGTGATTAGAACCACTTTGTCCTCCATATCCTCACTGTAAAAGGACCTGTATAGCCACTCACATGTATTGATGAAACACAAAGCAGGCCATGCACAGGCCATCATCACCATGCTTGCTGGAGGAACCACCCAATTCAACACAGAATTTACCAAATCCATTACTTCTCCTCCGGACCTGTTTCAGCGAAGTAGATATGCAAGAACCAGATATATATGCAACAATATTCTGAGCTATTTTCGATAAGAACAATAAGAGAGTGATCAAGAGACGAGAAGAGAGAGAGAAGACATGAATGAGTAGTTGAAGACAAAGAAGTGGCTTAGATGGATCAACAACATTACATGCAACAAGGAACTTGAGAACACGTGTTGTTTTGAAAAACTGGCAAAGTGACAAATGGAATGGTGTTTTGGATGTGCTTGCATGATAACTGCACTCCCCTCCTTGTTGTTTCTTTTATAGTATTTCTTTTTTTGAAGTTTATTATAATGCCTATCTGGACTTTTGAACTCACCTGGGCAGCTGCAGTTGACACAACAAGACTTTTCAAGCGAAATTCCGGACTCATGAATGATAATAGATTCTATTAAATACCTACATTGTTTTTTAGAAAAATATGGGGCCGTTTGGTTAAAATCATCGAAATCGGAATCAGAATCTATTATATAAGAAATCAGAATGACAGGAATCGAAATTAAATTGATTCATGTGGTAACTATTTAGTTTAATACGGAATCGAAATCTGATTATTATAATTATCTATTTCTGATTATCATAATTATCTATTTAGTTTAATTGTGTTACGGAATCGGAATCAATTATAAGATTTAAATATTCAAGCGAGAATTCAATATAATAAAATAAAATATCATAAAATTATTATTAAAGTGATAAAAAATTGGTAAGCAAATAATTTGATAAATAATTCGATGAAATAATTCGATAAGTTCATAAAAAAGTCTTATTATTAAAATTTGTTTGTAAATAACAAATTACATAGCTATAAAAAATAATTTTCTAAAAATGTATTATATATAATAGAAGAAACTCTAATTAACTCGAGCTCGCCAATAATTATGAATTTGTTGTACAAGTGTGTTCCATCGGACGTTTGTACTTGTGCAATCCATTCAATTTCAGTGTCATTATCTTCATTGTATGTATCATCTTCTACCCATATCATGCCCTTATCTGTCGACATAAATCTTCTAATCAAATTATGTAGCAAACAACAAGCCATAACTATACGGCCTTGAGTTTTGATCGAAAAAAATGATGGGCTCCTAAGAATCGACCACCTCTCTTTAAGCAAACTAAAGCATCTTTCAATGATATTTCTAACTTTAGAGAGTTTCATGTAAAATATTCATCAGCATTTCGAGGTTGATTACCACCTCTCCACTCGTT
>CAODLS010728427.1:0-16142 GCA_948243855.1 Flueggea neowawraea
GTTGATTACGACTTAAACCTCTAAAGCCTACACAAGGCTGATTACGGCTCAAACCTCTAAGGCCATTACAATGTTGTTTTCCATAGGTTCACAACCAACCTTCCCCACACTCTCAAAGTGTTTAGAAAATGTTTACAAAAACATGAAAGCTCTATGCTAGAGTACATATGTTGACACAATACTCTTGATTTTCTCTCTAGCTTGAATTTGGTGTTTTGGGGGTGATGGAATGATAAAAACGTTTTAGCCTTGAAAGCATATGATCATCCACATTTTCCTACCATTCCTTGATGTATTTATAGCTTCTCCAAGCCATTTGACCGTTGGTGTTGAGAAACTAGCCGTTGGAGACTGTTTCTGCCCGTTGCAGCTGTCTGTGCCATTCTCACTTATGTCACTTCATTTTCACGTACGTTATCTGCAAATTCTCCAGCTTACGTAAGTTTGTTTTATCTCACGTACGTTGATCATCTTTGAGGAAGCTTTGCGTACATTAACATATATCTGACGTACGTCGATTACAACACACGTACGTGAAAGTTTCCTTACGTACGCAAAACGTGCTTCAGAGGGTTCCAGTAGCTTCTGCTTTTCTTCAGACCCTATCTCACGTACGTGACATACTTCTGATGTACGTGAAACACTTACAATGGCTTGTTTCGCAACTTTGAGCTCTCCAACGTGTTTTGCTTCAACTCAAATATTTTGCACATCTTCAAAACATAAAAGGAACTTAATGTTGATCACCATTGATCCAACACTTTGCACAAAGCATTTTCTTTTGGCCCAACCATATCCGACCCCCTGAACTTTCAAGACTAATCCCCTAAAACTCTTATACTTTAAAATCACCTATTAAGCCCTTCAACTTTTAAAAATTAGTCAATTAAACCCAAAATTTGCAGTCGTTTGGCGCATGATGCAAAATCTCCGTTAAAGGAGAGTTAAAAGAGAGTGAGGGCTATAAATAAGGGGTAAGGTGGCATATATTTTAGATGATTTGGCAATTGAAAAGTCAAAATGAATGAGGGGTATAATTCTTGCTCAAATCTAATTGAACTGAACTCGTTTAATTACATATGCTCTTCTTAAAATCTAATTAGCCCCCTCCTTTTTAATCAAACCAACTCTCACCTTCCCCCTCTTGAAAAGAAAATAGGATTCTTGGCCTCCTCTTCAAACAAAATCCTCTTGAAATAAAACCTCATCCTCTTCGAATAACATCAATCTCAGTGCCTTTAAATCATCTTCTCCTCTCCTCTACCATTTAAGACGCATGTAAAATTCTGCCATCTACAACATGCATAAGTTCTTATTTTGTGGGTCTTCTCAACAATTTGAACTTGCTATTTATGCCTTTCTCTCTCATTTCACAACCTTGGAGTTAAGGTTATATGCCCTATCTCTCTCTTTCTCTCTCTCTCTTGGATTTCGAACTTCGGTGGTGTGGGGCATTGGATTTTGATGAGAAACACTCCGCTATTGGACAAGATGGGAGAATTGAAGGAGCCAAGACTAATGCTTAAACATACTTTATTTCTAGCGCAAAAGCTTGCCATTATGTATAAAAGCTAGAAAAATATTGTTTTCGCAAATTGTGAAAGATCCAAGATCGCGAATATAATTGAAAGAAATTGAAAAAAATGAGAGAATTGATGTGTTTTAAGGCGGATGCTAAAACAAACTTGACTTGTAGCTCAAAAATTCGTTATTAATTACAAAAGCCTCAACAATCCTTTTTTTTTTGTAAATTGTGAAAGATTCATGATCAAAGCATAAGAACATAATTTAACAAGATAACATAATTGAAGTTGTTAAAATTAATGTTAAGACATAGTTGATTTATAGTGTGAAAGCTCGTAAGTACCCGCTTTATCATTGTATCAGAGGATAGTGCACTTAGCACTAGGCATGGCCAAGTTGGAGTCCAATCCATGACTTCAGGCCAAATGCCCAACCCAAGCTCGACCCCTAGATAGGGTTGGTCGAGCCAGGCCAACAATTTAGAAAAAGAATTCCATATTAATCCGACAAATGCAATATCGGTCCTTTCAAAGCCAAACACATTAGCATTTTTTTTCTTTGTTTGATTGAAAGCTAAATCCCTCCCCCACAGTTCTTCCTTAATCTTACCTTTACAGAAGCATTTCCAGCATGTAATCTTCCATCTCTGAAAGAAAATCTATTTCCAACAAAAGCATGAGAATTACATAGAAAATGATTAACCAATCAAATTCAGTGGTTTTGTAAGCTCCAACAAATGCATGAGAACTACATAGCAAATGGGAGACGGGATTGAAGCCATATTGTGAAGATTAAAGCACTACAAGAAAATAGAAGATGAAGAGTAAAGGTTTTAGTCTTTTAGAGGTGTTTCATTGGTGAAGATTAAAGAGGAAGTTGATTTTGTCATCAGGAGCGATACAATGTTGCGCTTTCTAGTTTATATTTTGATGGGTTTTACAAAAGTGTTGGTGGTGGTGGGTCATTTGGGGAGGTTGAATGAGAGAGCTGGAAATCTAAGTTTTGGGTGCACTAGGCCAAAAGAACAACTCCCATCTCTGGAGAGCCCAAAGATAGGAGTGGAAAGCAATTAACATGACCTGGGTCTGAAGTTTAAAAGGCCCACCAAGACAATCAAAGCTCAACACCCCAAAAATATCCAAAGAGTAAATAACCCACATTCTTAAAGATTTATTTTACAAATTATTCAAATGCTTTCTAAAAGATAATGAGCACATAGTTATAAGAGATAAAGATGAACCTTGCAGATCGTGTTAAATAGAATTAAATGACATCTCTAAAGGTTAGTGATAAGAGAAAATAAGTTTGTATGTTCTTGTCACCCACCACTCACTCATTTATAAATAGGAGGTTCTCTCACACTTCAAGGTTTGTTTTTACCACCCATAAGATACACTAAAATTCTACAAAAAAAAATTAATATGAGCGTTAGAGTGCTATCAGGAACACCTCTTCGACCTCTATGTTCTTTTTGTATGATTCATTCATACACATGTTGTCACTACCCATAGCGATCCCGTGACCAGCGTACGCAGTGAATCGTCTGTAGGAGTCTGACCCATCTCGCACAAGCCTCAAAAATCAGAACATACTACCCAATCGATCAGATTATTAAAACATTTGATAAATTAATATATGAAAACGATATAAACATATATAACTTTAAAAAATCAAATATATACAAATATGTGGAATCAATGTAAACATATTTAAAAAGCCAAAATGGCAACCCGGTAACCTAACTACATCACGATGCGAAGCTCTAACAACACAAAAGACGAGCCCGAACAAAAGGACATCACTAACCAAAAGATGTCTCACTGGTATCTGGATGCTGAACAGTTGCCGAAGCCAAAATCTGTGAACCTGCTCAATAGGAACCACGTAAACAGAGAAACAAAGGGGGTTAGGGTCTAGTGAGGGATAACACTTCAGATCGCCTCATGCTTGCCTCACAAAAGATTGTTTTGAAAATAGTTTGGAAATATCATATACATGTATAAACAAGTACATACATATACAAGCTATACTTATAATATATGTTCAAAAATCATTTCGCAAAAGTTCGCAAACAAAGCAATCACATACATAGAGGCGTATAAAATGATTTTCATTTTTAGAGTCAAAACATATAGATACAGATATATGGGACCAAATCAAAGAGTGCATCTAGCACTAATAACAGAGTATGTGGACTCTGCCACAATCGATATCAAATCATGTGTTGGATTAGAATATATTGCTACCGACAACCCTTGTAGCTGGGCTTATCAAAGCGTTGATATACCAAAGGTCACGTTTATCCTCGTAACGTAGGATGTCCCATATCAGATAACATAAATCATACTGATATATATAGCATGAAAGCAAAGTATGAATAGAAGCATCAATATATATATATATATAAGTTCTAAAACAAAATCCTGATTAATACACATAATCAGTTTATCATTAATCAATCCTTAGATTAGTCAAATTTCAAAGTATGTGTCAAGCACAACAAAAATGTATACAGTTCGAGGCACAACATATGTGTCTAAAGCTGTTATTCACTCACCTGGAACTCCAAGTGCAAAACACCTGTCAGGCCCTACTCGCCGGTGGTTGGTCTCTCGGGCAAGAACATGAAGCTTAATAAGCAAACATATATCAACAGATATATTAGAGGCAAATCAAAATGTGGTACTGTGACAATACCATATGCATGATGTGCAAATGCAGATGCAGACTCTCAAAAGAATCCCAAAAATCCATATCGAATGATAATCTATCACTCTGGATCCAAATCTGAAACCTACGTAAAATTACAGTTTGGTTCCCTACCAGTGTAAAATTACGTAACATACCTTAAAGCAAACTGGGATAACTAACTAGCTCTCCAAGTAGTCAGAACCCCCAAAAGAGACCCTGAACTCTTGGAAATCTCAAATATGCAAAGTTACAAAATTGGTCCCAAAGAACCACATCTTACTCGAGTAATAACATGACTTAGTAGAGTAAGACACTCCTCAGCTTACTCGAGTAAGCAATCTGGTTACAAAAGGTAAGACAACCCTCAGCTTACTCGAGTAAACAACTTTGGTCACTCAAGTAAGACACAACAAACATTACTCGAGTAAGCCTATGTGGTTACTCGATTAAGACACTACCCAGAAATCTCCAAAGTCGACCAACTCTAGATTTAACCGATCAAAAATGCTCCCAACAACCCACATTGGTTGTAAACAACCTCCAGAACTTAAATCTTTGGACAAAACCATCAGAATAACTCCAAATAACCCAAAATCAACCCAAACCCGAAATGGTTCAAACCCATTTATAATCATTCTTGAGTCCCATGAATCTAAGCTATCTCTAGGTGTTTCTAGACCCCCAAAAAGCATGATCTAGCAACCCCTAACAAGCATTCTTATAGAAACAACACAAACAAAAGCCTATGAACAATTGTTCAAACCCTAATATGCACATTCTTTCAAGAATGATGAAAAAGAAGTAAAGAAGAGTTTAGAAGCTCAATCTTACCTCAAGGAGTGATTTGGAACGAAGGAGGACCAACAAAATGACTCATGGACGGAATGAGAGTGATTTGAGTGAGAAATGAGAGTGAAAGACTGAATGAGTCGGGTGGGGGTATTTATAGATGTCTGCCCAAATCCAGTGCTTACTTAAGTAACACCACATGCTTACTCGAGTAACACATTCTTAGGTGTTCTTGGTTTTCATCCGAGAACACATCTTACTCGAGTAATCCACACATCATATTACTCGAGTAACCCAAATGACTTACTCGAGTAATCCGTGGGTCATCTTACTCGAGTAACACAACAAAGCTTACTCGACTAATCCCACTAAAAACTATCAATCTCACACTCAACACTCCAACAACCAAAATCAAAACTGGAATGAACGGAATACTATAGGGAATCCGATCAGAAATCGACGAAATATTACACACGTAATCAAAGTGGTGAAAGTATTGGTGAAACCTTTTTCAAAAGTTTAGTCACACTCTCCATTTTTTAGGCAAATGTATATAAAATTTTGAGGCTTTAGAATTTTGTTGTATAAAAATAATTGAATAATTATAATAATTACTCTATGATTTTTTTATTAAATTATTGTTTAACAATTTTAAAATTTAAAGGCACACGTCTTGAAGCACATGCAGGTCCATATAGTTACATATCACAATTACGTATAAAGCGTGTGCAAGTAGTATAATAGTAGACCATTCAAAGGATTTTAATGGACTGTTGCAATTAATTAATTTAACGTATTAATAAATTATTTTGGCCTGGTTTGAATAGAAAATTTCAAATCTAATTATCTCAAAATTTAGAGGCTGATGACTTCATATTCTATAAATTTAGCCGAGTCTTAACTATTACTATAGATGTGGGGGACAACAATATAATGGGTGAAGATTCATTTTTGTCCATGTGATTTGCCAAAAGAAATTGATCAAGGTCTATCATTATTTTTGGCGCGATTGAGGATTCACCATTAGGATTGAGACTATTAGACTAATCTACACGCTAGCAAACAAGACATAACTTCCCCAACTGTGTAATTCTAAGAATGGCACATTTGGCTGCTGCAAGAAGTGAATGCTTTATATTTATGGGTTGTTAAACATAATCATACAATTTCAGGGTCAATAATAAACAATAAACTATATTTGGTTAGACATAGCACTTGGAACTAAAATAACTCTGAAGCGATAAAAAAAAGAATATGATAGATTCTGCAGGGAGGAATCACAACACCGCGCTACACACGGGAATGTATATTGATAATATATAAATCTGACCTGTAAAATAGTTAGAATAAATAAATTTTTTACGTATATATCATAACACTTATAAATATCACGATGTAAAAAAAAATTTGGACACTTTTATCACTCTTCTCAATTCTAAATTATATAATTATTAGATAATTAATTAAATAAAACATTTTATTTTTAAATAAATTTAAAATTATTCGGATAAGTATTTTTTCAGATAAGTATTTATCTCTATTCGTATTTAACAATATATGGCACAAAAGTATTTATCTCTATTAGTATAACTAACTTTTGTTGTTGTTGAAAAGTTGGGGTTAAAAAAATCAGTAGTGCACCATGACATCCCAACTAAGTTGACATTCCATTAGCACCTGCATCACTTTCCCGAACACCCAAATATTATTAACAGAAAAGAAAACTATTACAAATATTTTCCAAACAAAGGATTACATGAAATAATATGTCTCCCTGTAGGAGAAATTCTCACAAACAAAGTGATTACAAAATTCAGGAAATGAATTATACCAATGAAAACCCGGGTTGCATGCAAAATTGGTGAGTTTGTCAGCAGCCCTATTGCCTTCTCTATAAACATGACTAATTAATATTTTAGACATTGCATTTAAAATTGTTTAGATAAGTATTTATTTATATAGATATTTATCTCTATTTGTGTTAACAAAATCTAGCACTAAAAATATTTTTCTCTATTAGCATAAATAATTTTTTTGTTTTATCAATAAATTTAAATTAAACAATTATGATTAGGATAAATTATTATCTGAATATTGTTATTATGTAGTATATTTCTTTTTATTTTGAATATCTATAGTAGTAATATTTCATTTTATATTTAAAGATTGTGTATACATGTAACGTAGTAATATCATTATATGTAACGTATTAAAAAAGCATGTTCGACTCATCAAAAAAATTAAGCATATTCGATTAAATTTTTTATTACATAATTTTATTTTTTTCCTTATTTTATGCAATAAAAATTGACTACCAAAATTTAAATGTATATATTTATATTAATAAATAATTAAATTAAATTAAATTATACATAGAAAAGACTTCAATAATGTCACTACCCATCTCTAGGTCATGACCGGTGTACGAGGCGAACCGTCAAAAAAAGCCCGACCCATCTCGCACGAGCCTCAGAGAACAAAACTTAAACCCAATTCCATTTATTAACCAGATTATTAATCACATTAAGCAATTTAGCCGATACAAGATTTTCGAAATGACATTCTTAAATACAATAGAGTAAAATATAACCATAATTAAAATCAGTACAACCGATTTACTATACAAAACCGTATCCCACTACCCGGTGTGGAGCGTCTAATATAACAGATAAACGAGCATGAACAATAGGGCACTCATTGCTGACAAAGACGCCTCATTGAATGTAGAAAATCATAGATTCGTAGGAATCAAAGAATTACCTGGAAAAAATAGAATAAAAAGAAATTGATAGAAAAAGAAATGAGTAAGAACCCTAGTGGGGAAATAACACTCTTGATTGGCCTTGGACCTCACAAAACCGTTTGAAAACATTTTCAGAAAATAGGACATGCACTTATATATTTAAGTACTGTAATATGAACTTGTATATTTAGTTAGTAGTTCATAAATTCGTTTTCTAAAAACGATTCGCACAAATGGAAAACAATAAACAATCATATAAATATCAGGGAGGGATTTAAAACAAAGAGCCAAATAGAAACCATACTACAGACGACATACGGATAATTACATATTACTTAAACCCAATTCAGCTAATCGCTAAAGCATATACGTGGCTACTGCCACCAGACAATATATTATAGCCATTAAGGCATATATAACAGACGGAAGCCCATAAGCTCAAAAGCAGGCGGTAACATATGGTAGCCTGTAGGCTTAATAATGCCAGGAAATATCAGAAAGATATCAAAGGTGTGGTCTATGCCACTAGACAGAGCACGTGTGTATGGCTGGAAACACGATCACCAGAATACCCTGGCAACTCGGGCCTTCACAGAGTAGTGGTATACCAAAGATCACGTTTGTCTCCATGATGTAGGAGCAGAATCATACGGAGTAGTGGTATACCAAAGACCACGTTTGTCCCCGCGGCGTATGAGTATCCATATCCCAAAGTATATAGTATCCAAAATAATTAACAGAACAAACAATCTTGTAGAACAAACGGTAAAAGTAAATCAGAAGTATACATACATATAACAGACAGTAGGATAGGAACCAAAAGCAGATAGTATTATACAAATATATTCTCAGAAGTCAAACATACAAAACAGAAGTGGTAATTAGCATATTCAGATATGCAAACCGGACTTATTCTAAATGCGAAATTCCATAGCAAAATATTGAAAATAAATAATCATGCAAACCGAAAAATAATCACAGAACTTATCACATCTTACCAAATACAGATATACATGTACACTAATAAATATTATTAAAGTAAATACTTTCAAAAGAAACCAGATATTCAGAAGCAAGAAAGTGTGCAGAGGGGTCAGATATTTATAGAAATATGTATAATTGCAATATCGAACAAAAATATCAAACACCTATACAAATCATTAATACAGAGAAACTAATATTTTTAGAACTTAATTTCTTATCACAGATATTTCCACATAAATCAGATTTTATGTTTTGCCAAACCTTTACTTAGTCCAGATTACATGGCAAAGTCAGAGCACAACAAAATATATAAGTTTAGAGGACACAACTTATGTGTTTAGAATTGCTATCTCACTCTCATAGACTCTGAGCAAACAATCCCAACATGCAACATCGATGGATGGCTAGTTAACTCGGATGTTAGGCAGGACTAAGAGCAGACAACGAAACTGAAAGCAAACAATTTATAAAAGAATCAAATATGGAACGGTACTGTGGCACTAAATGCAGATGCAAACGCTGAAAATCCTATTTTGATAGAGGAACTAATGCTCTCGCCTCGAAAATTGGACTCTATGTAAATTACAATTTGGTCCCTAATCTATATAAAATTATATTTTAGTCCCCAAACTTTTCAAGATGTACAACCCAGTCCTTAGAGTATTCTCAAACCACCAAACAGTCTTCCAAATAGTCAAAAATTTCAAATTAATCCTCAAACTCTCAGAAATTACAAAACCATCCCTAAACCATCAAAATTTCAAAACTAATCCAGAATATGCAAAATATCAGATTTGGTCCTTTCCGCAAAAAATTATCCAAAAATGCTCAACTCTCGATTCAGCCGATAAAATTGTTCCTGAACACCAACATTGACTCTAATTGGTCTTCTGGACATAAATCAACAATTGGTTCCAACAAAATAACACAAATTCAGCCTAAAATCATCCAAACTCGAATCTAACCTAGCTCAAACAATAACTCTTCAAATCCCTTGATTCAAGGCTCAAACCATGTTCATATAACCTCAACACGACCTAATCTAACAATCCTAAGTATTCATTAACTCAGAATCATAAGAAAAATTCAAACCTCAAATCAATTGGCTCAAAACGGATTCAAAGAATTAAAGCATGAAAACGAGTTGTAAACAACGAAAGAGAAGTGATCTTACCTCAGAAAGTGTTCAGAGGTGATGGATAAACAATGGGAAAGCAGAGAAATATGATCAGAGAGTGAGAGTATGAGAAATGGGAGAGTGAAGAACAAATGGATCGAGTTGGGGTTTTAAGCTGTCTGAACAAGGCTTATGTACGTGAATCTGAAACTCACGTACATTAGGGGACACTCCCGTACGTTACCTAGCATTTCACATACGTTATCGGGGTGAAAAATGGTATCCATAGGCATCGAACCCGACCTTACATACGTCACTTTAAGTGTCGTGTATGTTGATCATGCAGAAACCCAGCTCACGTACGTGAATAGACGAAAAAACGTACATAGGCAAAAATATTGCCTTACGCATGTAAGAACAATTGTTAAGTACGTAAGGTTACCTTACGTGCGTTATACTTGTTATAACGTGTGTAAGATACCTTTTTCTCTTGCCCTTGATTTCTCCTTGCTTTCGGACACGCGTCAAATCATTCCCGAGGCTTGACAACTCCTCACCTTACAAAAATAACATCATTAAACGTCCTCAAACACTTAATCAACACCTCAAACACCCAAATATAGGATCAGAATTAAACGAAACAAATAAGAACTGGTCGAAATGCTACAGAAGGCAGGTCGAAAACGGATGGGTATTACAAATAACGTGCAACGTACGTACACAGAAGGCTAGTTGAAGGAAAAATAGAAACACATACTAGAAATTTTACAAAATTTTAAAAAAGCAACAACACCTAAAGTCGTTGAAGTCACAACAAAACATGTTCGAAAAATCTTAACTTGATCAAGAATGAGAAATTGAGCACGCACGACAAATTGCGAAATATTGTGAGTCAAAGATTTTTTGTAACTCTGTATGCAGAAAAAGAAACATACATTTTTTTGAAAGAGGGCGGTACCTCACATATTTTATTAATAACCCTCACTTATAGTGGAGGAAAATCGTGGTTACAAGAAGAAAACAAGATAAACATAAAAAAAAATACAAAGCTAAACAAAACTAAAATAACAACCCATAAAACCTAATACTATTCCATGCAAAACATAGAATCAAAAGGCAAAACACCTTAGTTGCAAATTCTGACATAAGAAAAGCTGTTGGCATCTTTTTCCAAAAAATTACTAACCTCTGGGTGCGCTTTTGACAACATGTGTGTACCCATTGGCAGAGTGAAAGCATAATTTGCTAACCAATTTGCCACCGAATTGCATTCCCTAAAGACATGTGTTCGGGCAACAAACCAACTTTGTTCAAAGAGATTTTGAATAGCATTGATTAAAGAGTTGCACGGGTTAGCCATAGGTGGTTCACAATTTATCATTTGGAGGACTAGTAAATTATCCATTTCAACCACAACCTTCATCCATTTGTTGTCCCAACACATTTTAAGACCTATATAGATCCCCACAATTTCGCCTTTATCACAGAGCACCTCCCAATATTTGAAGCGAAACCTTTCAACCATCTGCCGCTATCATTTCTAACTACTCCACCTGTTGTCGCTCTTCCATCTCCTACAACAACCCCATCACAATTAAGCTTGATGAAATCATTCTCAGGTAGCTATTGGATCAAGAGTGATCAACATTAAGTTCCTTTAATGTTTTGATGATGAGCAAAAGATTTTGATGATAAGCAAAACGTTTGACTTGAAGAGAAACACGTTGGAAAGCTTGGAATTGCAAAAAAAAAAAGGTTGCAGAAGCACTTCACTTACGCAAGTAATAATTAACGTATGTAAGTATTTGGTTCACGTACGTAAATCATGCTCAAAGATGATCAAAGTACTTAAGGTAACCTTTCACATACGTAAGCTGGAAACAAACTCAGGTAACGTACGTAAGACTATGTTGATGTACGTGAGAATGGCACAGACAACAACAAACAACATTAAATGCACTCCAACGACTATATTCTCTTCACCAACGATCATATGGCATAGGAATGTTATAAATACATCAAGACAAGGACAAAAACGTGTTGTACAACTTCAAAATTCATTGAGCCAAATTTCCTATCAATTCCAATCAAGAAAAACATCAATTCAAGCTGGAGATCAAAGTTCAAGCATCAATATCAAATATTCAACTCTAGCATAGAGCTACATTATTTATAAACCTTTTGTACACACCTTGAGAGTGTGAGATAGGTTTGTTGAAAGCCTATAGAAAACAACATTGTAGAGGTTTGTTGTGAACGTAAGTAAAACAACATTGTGTAGGCCTTAGAGGTGTTGAGCCGGAATCAACCTTATTGTATTGACCTTGTTGGAATGAGCCGCAATCAATCATCGAGATAGTGAAAAGTCTAAGTGAGACTTATGTAGTGGACGTATGCATCGAGTTGGCCGAACCACTATAAATTCTTGGTTTTGATTTTTCGCTTTCCTTTCAAGTCACTTCTGCTCTCCAAAATCAATGAAGGCATATACCGGAATTCTCCAACAATAGCTTCTAGTTTATAGCCATCTCCATTTGGTGCCTATGATGGACCAGGGTTTTTATGGAAGTGGATAACGAGAAACGTACATAAAAAGTGCACAACGCCAAAAACACCAAATTTACCATTTTAATTGATTTTTGGTACTCCATTCATAAAATGGTATAGAGTGTACACAAAACGTAATAACTAATAATACACTTTATTTTTATCAACGTGATTGTTAAAGGTACTCTAAGAACATCTTCAGTTGTACTCTTTATTATCAAGATCAATTTTAGTATAAATAAAAAGTATATTTAATTATATAGAGTAAAAAGAAAAGTTGTTCTCAAATGCAACTCCTTAAAATTTAATAATTATTTTGTTAGTTCCCATATGAAGGTCAATTTTTAATTATTTTACATCTCTTTTTTATATTTTTATTTTTATTTATTATATTTTCAACCAATAGAACTAGACTATCATTAATATCATCTAATAAAAAGTGTGTATGACTCTCTACAATTAACTAGTAAAAGACACTCCTTGTTTTTAAAGATAAAGAGTGCGATAAAGAGAGTATTGGAGTTGTAATTTGGGCTAATGACTTGCTTGGTTCGATTTCTCAGGAAGTTATTTTTCAAAAAGTGACTTCTCAGAAAGTAATGTACAATTATGTTTGGTTGCAAGTTTAAATTCCTAGGTAGTGTAACTTATTATATTTGATTAAAAATTGTACTTTTCAAAAAGTTGATTGAAAAAAGTCACTAATACTCTTATTATTATTATTAAATTTAAATTAATAATTTGAAAAAATTTAAAAAATATTTATATTATACATAAATAAATCTCTAATGAGCATTAAAACTATAGTTAATGGTTCATATAAATCTATAATGAAGACTAATTTTTTTAATTTTGACAAAATATTTTATTTAATTAAATAAAAAATATTCATATATAATATTTCATATAAAATATTTTTTTGAAATGATTAATAAACTTTTATAAAAATTTATATATATAAAATAATCAAAAAATTATTTATGAAATGATTAATAAAATTTTTAAAATAAATAGAAATTCATAAGTAAATAGTATTTTGAGGATATATTCGAAAATATAATTATGTCAATTAAGGAAGTTGAATTTTCTAATCTCTTCAAGAAGTTATTTATTGAGGTCAATGGAAGTCAATCATCTGATTTTTTGAGAAGTTTAATTTTTTTTATTCAACCAAGCAAAATAAGCTTTTTAACTCTCCAAAAAATTACACTTCCTCAATTAACTAATTTTCAGCCAAACAAACCTTAAAATTTGATAAATAAAAATAAAAATTTAAAAAGAGTATTAAAGATGGTTTAACAATATTGTAAATCACCCGTAACGTAACCGAAGTGTGTCTAACATTCGTTAGCTTTTCCAATCCCCATCCCGTGCCCCCCAACACAAGTACAAGAGTACTAGGCTCACACATACACTACCCCACTCAATCAGGTGGGCAGTGTTTTGAAACGAAGATTAGATAGGCCGGTAGTTCCGCTCATGCCAACCAAAACTTCTTCCATACCATTTCTATTTCCAATCCTCCCTTTCTTTCTTTCCCTCTTTACAAAATTTTATTTATTTATTGTCATTTATTTGCATTCCATTTCCATTTAGCAATTAATTTTACGTATTTACAAAACTAAATAACTAGCAATAACAGTTCAAAAAAAAACAGCAATAAACTTACAGAAAAGAAGAAAAAACAAAATAACAAAAAATAGAGAAAAGAACAAAAGGCCAAAAAGTGTAAGCAAGAAGGAAGATACAAATAAAGCATAAAAATCACCAAATCTTCCAAATATTAATTGTTACATTCCCTGATTTCTTCTTAAAGTAACATTAAAACAAGAAGGTAAACATTGTGGGGTTAGCGCTGGATTCGGTTGAACATGAATGCAGGAGCAAGAAGCTCTGCCTCTGGTGGTGGTGGTGGTGGCGAGGCCATGCATGACCCTTCCGCCCCTTCCAGACGAATTTCCAGAAAACCCAAATGTTCTCTCTCTCTCTCTCTCTCTCTCTCTCTATTTGTGTGCTCTCTTTTCGATCTGATTTCCCTTATACCGATTTTTATTGTAACGAAAGTTTGCAATTTTGTAGTCGGATGGTCAAATTCAGGAGGCAAAATTTTTGTTGATTTAATGTTCTTTTCTGTTTCTCTGTATTTTGCAATGTGGATGCAGATTCTAAGTTCTCACAGCAAGAGCTTCCGGCTTGCAAGCCCATTTTAACGCCAGGATGGGTATTACTCACAATGTACTTGATTATCGTTCGGTTTTCATTATTGAATTTCATGCAATTTTCTTTTTTGTCTGGGGTTTTTCAGGTCATTACAACATTTATTTTTGTTGGCCTGTTATTCATTCCCATTGGTCTTGTAACATTGTTCGCATCGGAACGGGCAAGTTTACAATTATCTGGTTTAACGTCGTTTCGGATTAATCTGGTTTTGTTAGAGAATACTAAGAAATGTTGTTGATCACAGCATTATATGCCCTTTGTTTGTTGTAGGTGGTGGAGATTGTGGATCGTTATGACAAAGATTGTATTCCGTCTGAGTTTAAGAATGACAGTCTTGTTTACATCCAGAATAGTAAAATTAACAAAACCTGTACTAGGAGCTTGATTGTTAGTTTGATTCCTTTATTTATTTGGCTTCATGGACCTTGTAGTTAGCTTTTCATTTACGATATTATGCTTTCTGTGCGTTGTGATTTTAGATTTTTTTCAGGTTCCGAAGCGTATGGAGAGTCCTGTTTTTATATATTATGAGCTTGATAACTTCTACCAGAACCATCGTTGGTGAGTGTGTAGAATTTACTGCTATTAGATACTCTGTTGTTTTGTCATATTTTGTGAAATAGTTTATTTCTATATCTTTTTCTGGAATGGAAAGATGGCTTTCCAGATGCTACATTTCTCTTTATATTTATATTGCATTTCTAGTCAGTGTTCATAAAATAATTCTTCAGAATGTTTAGTTGTCGCTAGACATTACAAAACTTTTCTTCTTCTGAATAATTAAATTAGTGAAATCTTTGAAAAGAACATCTTAAATTCGGGACCTTATATGGCCTAATGCTTTTTGTGAAAATTTTTTGGTAGTGTACTGTTGCGGTTTGGAAATGCAACATTCTGGTATATACAAAAGTCATGGAGCCTTTACTATATGGGGGTTTCCTGTTTGCTCATTTATTTATAGAATTTGTGTGAATATTCATAGAAAAGCATTGCAATTTCTTTTTGAATTATGACGTGCTGTTTGAGTGAAAGAGTCTCAAATCTAGGAGATTTATATTTCTCAAATTTTCCATTGTTAATATTCTCCCGTGAAATATACTCCCTTGGCTTGGTCTTGAACTTGTTGCTCTATAACATTCTTTATGAACTTAGCTGGTTGAAACCTTTCAGTTTTTTTATTTCAAAGTTGAATTTTCAAAAAAATAAAAAGATTATATTTCCTTATTCGAAGGCAAGTATGCTTCAAATTTGATTTAAATGAAGGTTCCATTTCTGAGTTGAAAACAAGGAAAATACAATTGATTATTGATGCCCATCAAACTTATTTCATATTCTAATATTTTTGTGGCTATAATTTAGCATTTCCCATTTCATGGTAAGAGTCTTGAGTTATAATATCACCCTTCACCTGCTGTCCATCTTCATTTTGCTGATTTGCATTTGGGGTGTGAGAACTTCAATGTAACTGGGATTGAAAACTGTACTTGTTGGTTTCCTGTATTCAGTCTTTCAAAAATTTGGACTTTG
>CAODLS010728447.1:0-10310 GCA_948243855.1 Flueggea neowawraea
AGATAGGTCGACATAAATCCTCCGAATTAGGGTCAAACCTAATAGAGAAATTCATAGAGCAGTGTGTTAAAGCAACGTTAGGGGTTTTAATTAGGAAGAGATTCCGATTAATCAACCTAGTCGTTAGGCGTTAGCTAACTAGAGAGAGAGGTTAATATACATCAGGAATTTCCACGGCCCAATTGCATGAATGATTGTTTGAATAACGAGTCATTGTCACTTAATTCGGTCTAGGGGGATTCAGCGTCTAGGTACCATCTTCCTATCGTTCATTATATCATTTAATTTGAGTTTAGTTTATTTAGTTTATATATTCGAAATCATTTAATTTATCGGCTAGATAACAGAGGAAGAGTGAGTAGCTATTAATCGTAGTCTCTGTGGGATACGTCACTCGGTACTCAAGGGTCCACTTGCTATAGACGATAGGTACACTTGCCTTAGTCTTTAGGGATTAAACCCGGAACATCACACAACAACCCATACAATGCACACAGTCCAAGCAAGGCTCTCGGCCAACTCATCCCCGTCTACGTGCATAGTACTAAGTACTGTGCACTTAGATGACCTTCTGTGTACGTTGCACTCAACGCACATTCACGATCAAGTTTCAGGCCTCTACTACGTGCATAATACCCTGTACTAAGCACATAGATGGCCTCCAACATACAAAACACACGCAACACAACCCTCAAACTCAAAGGTCAACATCCCAGCTCGAAATCACTTTGGAATACTACTAGATTCCGGCAAAAATAAGTGGGATATTACAGTTGCCAATTGCCAAAATGTGAACCTGAGAAATAAATAACGGAGAGTAGACAAGAAACACATAAAAAGGGGTAAGAATCACTAGTGAGGAAAATGCACTCCAGATCGACTCCAGGTCTCACAAAAACTGTTTTGAAAATATTTCAAAACTACCACATACGTATATAAGTATATACATATATATACACACTAATACATAATAGTAGTTTCAAAAAATGCACACCAGATTGACTCCAGGCCTCACTAATGCACCTAAAGCAGACAACATGCAAAAATAGATAAATACGTATATAAAATACATATATCAAATATGATATAGCAAAAAAAGATATGGGACCATAAATAGATAGAGTATGTAAATGAATGGGTTTCGCCACTAATCAATCAGAAATAGAGTACGTGCATCTGGCCGGACACACGACTACCGTTAACTCTAGTAACTGGGCATTGACTGCTTAATGGTACCAAATAGTACGTTTCACCCTACGTAGCACAGGTGTCCCATACTGAATATATATATATATATATATATATCAGCTGTACACACAAGATAAAATCATTTTTCAAAAAATATTTATAAACCATATATAAATATTTTGAATCGTTCTTTTCAGAAACAAAGATTTTCATTAAATAATAATCACATAATTTGGAGTATTAATTAGTCAACCATTAATTATTCCATTTTCAAAGATAGTCCAAACACAAACAAAAATGTATAATAGAGGAGACACAGCTCGTGTGTCTGAAACTGCATTTTCACTCACCTGGAATCCGAAGCAAGGGATCTAGTCAGGCACCACTGGTGCGTGGCTGGTCGTGCTGGCAGAACAGGAAGCTGAAACATATACATAAACGTAACGGACATCAGAAGCCAAATGTTGGTACTGTGGTGGTACCAAATGCATGATATGCAATGCAAATGCAGACATTCGATCTATGACAAAAATCCTATTTTGGTCGAAGATCTAATTCTGAAACCTTGAAAATTGGAATCTATGGGAAATTCTAGTTAGGTCCCTCAATTTTTATAAAACTACATTTTGGTCCCCAACCCACTTAAAATTACAAAATGATTCTCAAAATTTTCAAAAATTTCTATTAAGTCATCAAAATAGTCAGAATGTCCATTAGAGCTCTCAAGCTCTCAAAAATTGAAAATTAGTCCTTAAACTCTCAAAATATCCAATTGCTCCCTAAACTGAAAAATATCAAAACTAGTCCACAAGCATGCAAATATCGGAATTGGTCCCTGCGACAGAAAACCACACAAAAACATCCCTAAAATCGAAACACTCGAAACTCGATGTTTTAAACCATCCACATTACCTCAAATCATCGTCTAGAACACAAATATGACCTTAGTTTCCATCAATTCATCCTAAAACCATAAATTTCTTTAATTACATTTTCAGACTAAATAAACCCATAAATAAAAATCATCAATTTCTCATCAATCAAGCCAAATCAATGTTCTCACATGTTCCTCATATCAATATGTAACATAAAAAACTCCAAATCAAGCAAAAAATTGATAAAAAATCGAACCCTAGCTCCAATTATACATGTTTTTGTTCGACTATGATTTCAAGCAATAAATGCATAAAATGGATCTAAAAACTAAAAATAATTGATGAACTTACCTCAAGTTTGATGGAACAATGATCTAAAGTCAAGAGGGAGTGATTTAGGTTGGATTTGGGTGAAATAATGAAGAGGAAATGAATGAAAGAGAGAAGAGGGTCGACTGAATTTTAAAGAGAGGTTGCAGACCAAAACGGCGTCATTTTGGTCGTTGGTAAAAAAAAGGCAAACTACAAGTCGTCTGGTCCTTCAGATGAAACACACGCACGAACGATAGGCGAAAGCCGCGGACGACAACGTTCTGCGACACGTTGTTTGACTAAGGCCTGAGACACGCACAAGGATGACAACACGCCCACGCGAACGAAAACCCTTCCAACGACAAACGACATGCAGTTTTGCGACCAACGATAGACGACCAATCGTTCAGTCTCCTTTTTTCCAGATTTCATTTTTCATTTTCCCACCAATATTCACTTAATAATACATCTCCAAATCACTCGTAACCTTCATTAATCACCCAATTAACATCTTAAAAACCAAATTTACCCTTCAATCACAAAAAACAAAATTTCAATTTATCCCAAATTTTTTAAAATAATGATAATAAAAATTACCAAAAAATATGGGATATTACATTCTCCCCATCAAAAGAAATTCGCCCTCAAATTTCAAACAGACCAATTGAAGCTAAAATCAACCCAATCTCCAAAGCAAAATCCAAATCAGAGCTTCAACTCTTAATCGCCAAGCATAACTAACACTCACTAAAACTCGGCTCACTCGGCCAAACGTACACATACACAAAAATGGTAATGCAAATACAGAAGCCTGTATGATTACACAGAAAACATAGATGCTGAATGCAGTGACATAAACTATCATGCAGGAACTAAGTGCAGAGACAAAATCAGATGTAGAGAGACAGAAGCTAAATGGACTGACCTACGAATCAGCAGAGTTGAACAAATGCGGATATTTACACCATATCTCATCATCGGCCTCCCAAGTGGCCTCCTCGTCTGAATGACCAAATCCCTTTCACTGAAGTGATGTCTCTATTATAGAGTCTCTTGACCTGTCGGTCAACAATCAGCACAGGAGCCTCGTCGTACGACAAATCCGGTGACCTCAATTGTCTGCGGTGCCAAAACATGAGACGGGTCTGGAAAATACTTCCTCAGAAGCGATATATGGAATACCGGATGAATATAGGCAAACTGAGGTGGTAACGCCAACTCATAAGCAATTACCCCAACACGGCCTATGATCTCAAATGGACCAATGAATCTCGGGCTCAACTTGCCCTTCTTCTGAAACCTCATAACATCTTTCATCGGAGATACCTTGAGGAATACATGATCTCCAACCTCAAACTCCAAATGTTTACGCTTCAAATCAGTGTATCTCTTTTGGCGACTGTGAGCAGTCTGGATCCGCTGCTGGATCAACTTGACTTTTTCAGTGGTCTTCAAAATAAGTCTGGCCCCAACGACTCTCTTTCACCGACCTTGACCCAACATAATGAAGACCTACACTTCCTGCCATATAACGCCTCGTAAGGTTCCATCCCAATACTTGAATGGTACGAGTTATTGTATGCAAACTCCACTAAAGGCAAATAGGAATCCTAACTCCCAGTAAAATCCAATGTGCATGCTCTCAACATATCTTCTAGAGTCTGAATCGTGCGCTCAAACTGACCATCGGTCTGCTGATGGAAAGCTGTGCTGAATTTTAGTCGAGTACCCAACTCCTTGTGTAGTTTACACAAAAAATGTGAGGTAAATTGAGATCCTCTGTTCGACACTATAGACACCGGCACATAATGCAAACATACAATTCGATCAATGTACAACCTCGATAAATGTGCCGCTCCATATGTCATCTTGATAGAAAGGAAGTGAGCTGACTTGGTCAATCGATCCACAATGATCCAAATAGAATCATATCCAACAGATGTCCTCGGTAAACCAACCATAAAATCCATAGTAATGCAGTCCCACTTCCACTTGGGAAGCGACATCTGCTGCAATAACCCAGAAGGATATTGATGCTCGAACTTGACCTGCTGACAGGTCAAACACCGACTGACAAACTCCGCTATGTTCTTCTTCATTTCTGGTCACCAATATGACTCTCAAGATCTCAATACATCTTGACATATCCTGGGTGTACAGAATACATAGAACTGTGCCCCTTGGTCATAATCTCCTCGCGTAAACAACCCGAAGATGGTATGCACAACCTCAGTCCAAACCAAAGGGCTCCAGAGTTATCAATACTGAATCCAGTCACCTCAGACGACTTGACCTTGTTAATCAATTTTTGAAACTCAGAATCCTCCTTTTGACACTCCCTAATCCGGTCCAACATAATAAGTCTCATCTCGATATGACCAAGCAACACTCCTGAGTCATCAAACTGTAACTCAACTCCAGACTCCATCAGACACTATCATTCAAACACTGCAGGTCATCTCTCGACAGGGATATGAGCTAAGCTACCCACTGAATTCTTACTCAGAGCGTCTGCAACCACGTTAGCCTTGCCAGGATGATACGATATGGTGCAATCGTAATCCTTAAGCAACTCTAACGAATGCCTCTACCTCAAATTTAGGTCTCGCTGCCCGAATATGTACTTCAGGCTCTTATGATCTGTGAAGATCTCAAAAGTCTTTTTGTACAAATAATGCCTCTATATCTTGAGCGCAAACACAACAGCTGCTAACTCTAAATCATGCATCGGATAATTTTGCTTGTGCCTCTTAAGCTGTCTCGATGCATAAACAATCACCTTGCCATGTTGCATCAATACACAACCCAAATCAACTCTGGATGCATCACAATACACTGTAAACCCTCCAGTACCTAAAGGTAGAGCCAACACTGGCGCACTGGTCAAACACTTCTTCAACTTTTGAAAACTATCCTCACATTTATCAGACCAGACAAATTTGGCTCCTTTTTGCTTCAACCAAGTCATAGGAGCTGCAATCCTCTAGAAATATTGGATAAACCTCCTATATTACTCGGCCAAACCAAGAAAACTCTAAATCTCTGTTTGCGGTCTTAGGCCTCTCTCAATGGAGTACAACCTCTACCTTCTTAGGATCAACCAAAATACCATCTCTCGACACCATGTGTTCGAGAAATGCTACCTGCTTAAGCCAGAACTCACACTTTGAGAACTTAGCATAAATCTGATGTTCTCGCAGAGTTTGTAACACTAACCTCAAATGGTCCTTGTGCTCCTCTCTAGTCCTCGATTAGATTAATATGTCATCGATGAAGACAATGACGAAGCGATCTAGATATGGTCTGAGAACCCTGTTCATCAAATCCATAAATGTTGTAGGTGCTCTCGTGAAACTGAATGACATCACTAAAAAGTCATAGTGACCCTATCTAGTTTGAAACGCGGTCTTAGGAATGTCCTCACCTCTAATCCTCAACTGATGATATACCAACCTCAAGTCTACCTTAGAGAACCACTGTGCACCCTGCAACTGGTCAAATAGATCATGTATCCTCGAAAGTGGATATCGGTTCTTTACTGTCACCTTGTTCAACTAACGGTAGTCGATGCACATACGAAGGCTCTCATCCTTCTTCTTCACAAATAATACCAGAGCGCCCCAAGGTGAAATGTTCGGTCTAACAAATCCTTTATCTAACAACTCTCTTAGCTGAGTCTCTAACTGCTTCAAATCTACTGGTGCCATCCGATACAGTGGGATCAAGATCGGATCGGTATCAAGTTGTACCTCAATAGCAAACTCAATATCCCTTTTCGGTGGGAGTCCCAGTAACTCATCCAAAAATACGTCAAAAAACTCCTGAACCACTGGTACATCTCCCACTCTCAACTCTGATTCCTCAGGCTCGGTAAGTACAAAAGCCAAGTATGTCTCACATCCTCGATGGATCATTCTCTCAACTCTAATTGCTGACACATAACTTCGCACAACACTGTCTCGCTCACCATGGTAGCAAAACTCGGTCTGACCAGGCGGTCACAAACATACCCTCTTAGCAAAGCAATCCAATGTCGCATGCCAATCAAAAAACCAATCCATACCCAGGATGACATCGAAATCTCCTACATCCAATAATATGAGGTCAGCTACTAACTCATACCCACCAAAGGAAATCACACACTCTCGGACCGCAGAGTCGATAATCATCCTACTACCCAACGGGGATGATACTTCTAACAATTTGTCCAATGGACGCAACCCTAACCCAACACGCTCAAAAAAATATGGAGTAATGAATGAATTAGATGCACCAGAGTCAAACAATATGTATGCTGAAGTACCAAAAATAGAAAGTGTACCAGTATCTGCAACATTGGAGGTTTGTGCCTCCTGTCGAGTCAGATGGTATACCCTAGCCTATCCCCTAGAAGCATTGCTCTGTGCTGGCTGTCCATGACCACCACTACTCGAACTGCACTGACTATGGCTCCCTGAGCCCCTACCGACTCCTCTACCAGCACCGGCATTGGCTGCACCTGAACCTTCCCACAGTGGATCTGGTGCTGCCCCAGTTGGAGGATTCGGCTGACCCCCAGCTGCCTGACCTGGCTAAACCCTCTCCAAACAGTTGAGAACTCGAGTCATTTGTTGAACCATATCCAGCTGAGTGATAAGAAGCTGCTAAAGCTGAAGTTGAGGTGCTGATGCTGCAACCTTTGACGCTCTATGTGAGTCATACGGACCCACTGCAGACTGACCAGCGGCCTCAGCAGGCACTCGCCTAGGTCTACTATGACCACGACCACGACAGATACAGACAGAAAGGATATATGCAGATGTCAGAATGCAAGTGATTGCCACAGTACCAAGACAAGTATAAGAAGAATATACAGAAGCAAATCATACAGACTTGATCAAAGATACCTAGGCTCCACAACCGACCCAAATAATTCAAAAATATAACGCTCTGATACCACCTTTGTCATGACCCAAAGTCAGGTCGTGATCGGCGTACAAGGAGAACCGTCTATAGGAGCCGGTCCATCTCGCAAAAGCCTCGGAGATCAGACATCCTACCCAAATTATTTAATAAAAATGTTATAAAACCATTTATCATGTATAAAACATTAAATACTAAAAAACAAATGAATATACGAAATATAAGTTGTACCAAAATAAATCATAATATCAGTGACTACAGAAATATAGCAAAATCAAGTGTAAGTCCAAAAGTCAAAATAGACCCGGTAACCCAACAACAACTGGATGTGGAGATCTAACAAAAATAACATGAGCCCGAAACAAGAGGGCGCTCACAATCAAATGGAATACCTCATTAGGTCCAAGATGTCGGACGGTTGCCGAATGCCAAAATGTGAACCTGAGAAATAGATAATGGAGAGTAGACAAGAAATAGATAAAAAGGGGTAAGAATCCCTAGTGAGGAAAAGACACTCCAGATCGGTTACAGGCCTCACAAAAATTGTTTTGAAAACATTTCAAAACTACCACATGCGTATATAAGTATATACATATATATACACAATAATACATAATATTAGTTTCAGAAACTCATTTTTTGAAAACGTTCTCACCCAAAGCAGACAACTTGCAAAAACTAATGAATACGTATATAAAATACATATATCAAATATGGGACCAGAAATAGATAGAGTATGTAAATGAGTGGGCTCTGCCACTAATCAATCAGAAACAGAGTACATGCATCTGGCCTGACACACCGCTACCATTAACCCTGGTAACTGGGCCTTGACTGCTCAATGGTACCAAAGACTATGTTTCACCCTACGTAGCACAAGTGTCCTATACTGAATATTATATATATATATATATATATACATATCAGATGTACACACAAGATAAAATCATTTTTCAGAAAATATTTATAAACCATATATAAATATTTTGAATCTTTCTTTTCAAAAACAGAGGTTTTCATAAAATAATAATTATGTAATGCAGATTATTAATTAGCCAACCATTAATTATTCCATTTTCAGAGATAGTCCAAACACAAACAAAAACGTATAATAGAGGAGACACATCTCATGTGTCTGAAGCTGCCTTTTCACTCACTTGGAATTTGAAGTAAGGGATCTAGTTAGGCACCACTGATGGGTGGCTGGTCATGCTGGCAGAGACAGGAAGCTAAAACAGATACATAAACATAACGGACATCAGAAACCAAATGTTGGTACTGTTGCGGTACCAAATGCATGATATGCAATGCAAATGCAGACACTCGATCTATGACGAAAATCCTATTTTGGTAGAAGATCTAACTCTGAAACCTTGAAAATTGGAATCTATGGGAAATTCCAGTTGGGTCCCTCAATTTTTGTAAAATTAAGTTTTGGTCCTCGATCCACGTAAAATTACAAAATGGTCCTCAAAATTTTCCAAAAATTTATGTTAAGTCATTCAAGTAGTCAGAATGTCCATTAGAGCTCTCAAACTCAGAAATTGAAAATTAGTCCTTAAACTCTTAAAATATCAAATTGCTTCATAAATTAGAAAATATCAAAACTAGTCTACAAACATGCAAATATAGGAACTGGTCCCTGCGACAGAAAACCACACAAAAACGTCCCTAATATCAAAACACTTGAAACTCGATGTTCTAAACCATCCACATTACCTCAAATCATCCTCTAGAACACAAATATAACCTTAGCTTCCATCAATTCATCCTAAAACCATAAATTTCTTTAATTACATTTTCGGACTAAATAAACCCGTAAAAAATCATCAATTTCTCATCAATCAAGCCAAATCCATGTTCTCACATGTTTCTCATACCAATATCTAACATAAACAACTTCAAATCAAGAGAAAAAATCATACAAAATCGAACCCTAGCTCCAATTATACCCATTTTTGTTCAACACACACGCGAACGACAGTTGAAAGCCGCGGACGACAGCGCTCTGCGACACGTCGTTTGACTAGGGTCTGAGACATGCACACAGACGACAACACGCCAACGCGAACGACAACCCTTCCAACGACAAACGACATGCAGTTTGTCGACCAACGACAGACGACCGGTCACTCGTTTTCTTCTTTTTCCAGATTTCATTTTCCATTTTTCCACCAATATTCACTTAATAAAACATCTCCAAATCACTCGTAACCTTCATTAATCACCCAATTAACATCTTAAAGACCAAATTTACCCTTCAATCACCAAAAATAAAATTTCAATTTATCCCAAATTTTTAAAAATAATGATAATAAAAATAATAATAATTACCAAAAATATGGGATATTACAACTTCTCTATTGTCACGACCCATTCCCGGACCCATGACCAGCGTACGAGGTGAACCGTCTGTGGGAGTCCGACCCATCTCGCACAAGCCTCAAAGATACATAAACTATACACCCATTTGATTAAAACATGTTATTAAAATCGTTTCAAGAAAAATCATATTTATATATTAATAAAATATATCGAGAAAATAAATACAGGCCATAAATCGAAAAAATTCAATATCTCCCAATAAACCCACAATCAGCAGACTCCATAATCCAACAGTATATCGAAGTGGAAAATCTAATACAAACAAAGTAGCTTGATAAAAAGGGTGCTACTAACCAAAAGTATCTGTCTCACTGGGCGGGGATATCAAAAGTTGTCGAGTCGAATCAACCTGCACAATAGAAACAAAGCAACACAGAAAACAAAGGGAGTCAAACCTAGTGAGTGGGGGACAATACTCCAAAGTGCCTCACAAAGACTGGTTTGAAAACTGTTGGAAAACTACCACATGCACGCATATGACATGAATTTATGTATGTATATATATATATATACACACACACACTACATACATAGTATGATTTCAGAAACATGTTTCGCAAACGTTTACACCCAAGGCAATCACATGCGCATTGGCAAAAACGATACTACTAGTATCATAATCAAAACCATATATAAGTATTATGGGAC
>CAODLS010728450.1:0-13523 GCA_948243855.1 Flueggea neowawraea
TAAAGTGGGAAATTCTGAAAAATAGGGTAAAACTTTGTCGGTAATGCTCAGTTAAAAAGCAACGCTCTTCTATTTACAGTCTACAAAAGAATGTGTCCACTCATCCCCTTTCTCAAATGATTTTAGACCTGCTGCCAAGAGGCTAGGTAAATGCAGGAGTCTTACCATAAAAATACTAAGAAGTAGATAAAACTTACATAATAAGTAATTTTTTGTATTCCTAAAAAATGATATTTGTTTTTCTGAGAAAATATTATATTGATATATACATGCCACATCTTGACATTCTGTCACATAATTGCAGTATTTTGGTGGAACAAACTTTGGTCGAACTTCTGGGGGTCCATTCTACATAACTAGTTATGATTACGATGCACCCATTGATGAATATGGTATGTGAAAGTGGTTTTAGAAAATGAAGCCATCTTCCACGAACCATTTATTGATTTAAGCATGACTAGCTCAATTGTAAATTCTGTGGATGTAACTAGATGTATGCACTACATCCTTGTTGGGACTGAGACAGTGAATATATTCATCTTAGGCTCCTTTTTTCCCCCTTTCCTTAATATAGGTCTTCTGAGTGAACCTAAGTGGGGACATTTGAAAGATTTGCATGCTGCAATAAAGCTTTGTGAACCTGCCCTAGTCACTGCAGATTCAGCTCATTACATAAGACTGGGAGCCAGGCAGGAGGTATTTATGTTTCTATTTTTCTAAAGATATCTGTTTCTGCTCTGTTCCAAACCACTTACTTTGGTCTCTTTGTGTTAGTGGCCTTAGGTTTAGCATGTACTGATTAATTATGTCTTATGCAGTGATTAGCTTTTGTCCGGCCTTGTACTTCACAGATTTTATTATATGACATTTCGTTGCTTCGCACATGTTTTTAGTTTCTTTCACCACTTTCTTTCTTTTCTCAATTATGCAGGCTGTTTCTTATCGATCACAGCCCAAATCTAATTTTCTCTAGGCACTTCTGTGAGATATTATTATGGTCTAAAAGCTATTTTATGAATTATTCATATTACTACTTTCAGACACATGTATATGAGGGAAATGTAGTCTCCAAACTAATGAACTTCACTCGTTATGGAAGTCAAAGCTTGTGCTCTGCATTTCTTGCAAATATTGATGAACATAAAGCAGCTACTGTGACATTCCGTGGTGAATCATATAAGTTACCACCATGGTCAGTGAGTGTATTACCAGACTGCAAGAATGTGGTATTCAACACTGCCAAGGTTTGATTCTCATATTTAAAGCATTGTATGCAACATCTTATATGTATATCCTAATTTTTCCTCTAAGAGCTCTAAAATATATGCTTTTTAATCTGTTTGGCTGACTAAAGGGACTTGGACTTTAGGTCGAGGATGACTCTTATTCTTACAAATTTTATGTCACTGGTTGTTTATATCCTCTGAAGTGCATAACTTGTGTTTCTTTCCTCATTCTCTCCATCTCAGAAATGGAGTTTCATGACAGACTGTGTGTGTAATTTGTCGCACATAATAAGGGGTCAATAACTTCCTTGGTTGCCATTCCCAGGATAAGTTTTTGCAGTCATGATACACATACCCCTATGCCCAATAGGCAAACATGTTTATCATGAGTTTCTTTCCATTCTGAAGCCCATGGCTAGACCTCCTAAGATCTTTGAAGCTTGATAAACAACTCCTCTTTTCCACTTGAAAATGCAACTTTCAGTGCTAAATGTTTCATCTGATTTTAAATTTAGTCTTTTGATGCGTTTCTGCCAATCAGGTGGTATTTTAATAAGAGTTAATGCTGTCTTCTGTATTCTTTGGATGTTTGTTCAGTTGTTCTGGTTCCAGAGAACTCATTGCAGTGGTTTAAGTTAAATATTTGTGATCTTACCACGAACTCCCTATTCCAATTGCAAATAATCTGAATTCAGTGAAAACTGAGAGTTGAAACGTCCATCAACATGTAAACATATGAAAACAAGTACATTTGTCTCATCCTTTGATCAAAAAGAAGGCACAAGAAATTTAATTTATAGAAAGTTTCTGCATAGAATCAAAAGAAGGTCTCTATTATAACTTCTTTTCTTTTCCCTTTTCTAATCTTTTCTTTTCAATTCTAGTACTGCTTCATACTTTTTTCGTGCTGTATGACAAATATCGTATTTTCTAAATAAAGAAAGGAATTTTGCGTAGTGATCTTCATCCGGGTGATTGTTGCAAAAGGGTGAAAATGTCTTTCAAGCTGTTTACTCCTTTTCATAATAACAATGCAGCAATACGTTGTTTTCCAAAATGTTACTAGTTCAACATATAAAAATGCATATGCTACTGGAGGAATAACTTGAGATCTCTCCTTTGGTTTCTCTTGCTCTCCACTGAAATTCTTTAGATTTTTCTCTATTACAAGCTTATTGTGCACCTGAGATACTAAAAGTGCGTTATTGTAACAAGGTCTAGCAACTGTTTTCGTCTCATGATGAGATAATAGATTTTTTTTTTGTTGCTTCTTGGAAGGCATTTTATTTTGGATTTGTAATCTCTCCATCCGTTTCGTTTTTCTAATGTATATAAACAGGTCAGTTCACAAACCTCCATAAAATTTGCAGAATCTTCTTTGTCTCCTTCAGATAGTTCTTTGCACCAAACATTAATTTCTCTAAACGGTGGTTCACAAACATCCATGTCCTGGACAACCGCAAAAGAGCCTATTAGTGTGTGGAGTGAGATTAATTTCACCACTGCAGGCATGTTGGAGCATTTGAATGTTACAAAAGATCGGTCAGACTACCTGTGGTATTTCACCAGGTAAATTTTTGGATATGGCTGTGGAAGGATTTTCTTTTTCTTTTTCTGTTATGAACAGAACCTATAAAAGGATAGTGCTTGGAAATAAATGAAAAGAAAAGGAGGGAAACAATATTTGTCTTACTTACTTTAGCCTTACATACTTTGTTTTTTCCACTTTGTATTATTTGTCATTGGATTAATTGACTTGATTCTTTGTGGAATTGAACATTACTATTTAAGACCATTGTTATGTGTCCTTGATGTTTGTGTCAAGTACCATATGGGCATTTTCAGGTTAGATCATTCAATGTTAAGAGAAATTCTCTGTGAAACACTGCTTCTGTGGTCCTAGCTTCCTAATCTGTGATTCTGACCTTTCATCTCCACCTTGTGATGTAGATTACATCTTTCTGATGAGGACATCACATATTGGGATGAAAATGATGCCAGTCCCACCCTCACAGCAGATAGCATGTGTGGCCTGCTACGCATATTCATAAATGGCCAGCTCACAGGTACCATAGTGTTACTTCATATTTTTTCCTTTTGCATGAGTACATTCAAGGATGCCATCTGCCAGTCCATGCCTGTCCCTCAGTTTTTTTCTCATTTTTCCAGAATGATCAACTGAATATATCCTGTTGCATCTCTTTATAATTTCTAATAATTTATATCAGAAAAGGAGCAAGCGAATTTTTTTTGAGCAAGCAAATTTTTTTTGTTGGAGTTAAAAAGTAAGCAATAGTGTCCACAGCTAAATTAATCATAAATTTTTGTGTTTGCGAATGATGCAAACTCTTAATCTTTCATGAACTAGTTTATTCTGCAAGTTTTTGTGCTGATCATCGTACAATCACCATGTCGTCTCCATCTTTCAAAGTATGTTTCAATAGAGTATTATGTTTATGTAGTGATTTTAAGCAAATTTTCATTAATTTCTTTGTATCCTGGTGTTGTTGCACTTGTGACAAGTTCACTACCTTTTTGCCTTCTGTTTGTTTTCTGCTAGCCTTTATTCGGTATCAAATTTTATGCTGAATGCTCTGTAACTCTATAAGTTTTTCCCCTTTGATATGATTTAGTACCTTAAAGTTATTACATCCATAAATTTTCTTTCATGTCATGCTTTTACAATTTTGGAATTTAAGGTAGTGCAACGGGATTTGGCCTGTGGGTAAAGGTGGTGCAACTCGTCAAGTTTCAGAAAGGATACAATGATTTAGTGTTGCTGTCTCAGACAGTGGGTTTGCAGGTACAACTATTGATGTCATCATCGACTGACATTACAATGCTAACATCTACTTGGCGATTTCTTACCACAATTTTTTTAAGTGTTATAAAAGAAATAAATCTTGTTGGATGGAGTTATCCTTGAAAGACTGGATTGGTTATATGATATACCCGTGAATTGATTTGTTTCTTATTACTTGGATATAATGGTTTTTCTTCTTACATCTAAGACCTGAAGTTCTGGTACAGAACTATGGTGCCTTCTTAGAGAGTGATGGAGCTGGTTTTAGAGGCAAAATTAAGCTGACTGGATTTAAAAGTGGGGATATTGACCTCTCAAATTTGTTATGGACCTATCAGGTACGTTATACGAATTTTAGCTAGGTTACGGTTGCAGATTTGATCGTGAAGCTGGAATTTCTCTTTCCTTCACCCTTTTCATGAATTATTGCATTTGTTAAATTTATGATTACTTAGGTATTTACTATTATCTTAAGAATATGTACCTTAAGCCGAAGTTGGGTAGCTCAGTTGGTAAGCACTCACACCTAAGACCTAGAGGTCTTGGTTCAAACCTCAAGGGCACCCAGATTTTTCATGTTTACTATGAGGATTGGTCTCCTCCTTTTGAGGCCAATAATGAATAAAATTGTGTGTGAGTTTTTTTTTTTAAAGAATATGTACCTTAAATGTGAACAATTTTAGCACTGCGCATGTTCATGTTTCCACAGTGCCACAAAACGTACAAATGAAAATTTCGAATGCCTCTGTTCTGGTTTAGTAGCAAAAATAGAGTGATATCAGTAATGTATTGGTAATGTTAAGTTTCTTAAAAATGATGGACGTTGTTACTTTTGTTTTGAATTCTTTTCTATCTTGTAGCTCCTTGATACGATGAGATTATTCCTTTATTGAATTTTGCAATCTAGGTGCTGTTGACCAACTGTTTCTATTTTGTTTCTAGGTGGGGCTCAAATGTGAATTTCAGAAAATATATAACAGAGAAGAAAATGGAAAAGCAGCATGGAGTAATTTGACAATTGGTTCCATTCCATCCCGCTTTACTTGGTACAAGGTAAAGCCTACTTTTCACTAAGCTGCAAGTTTTTATGCGTGGAAAACATGCCAAGTGTTACTTTGCCATTTAAGAAAGACAATGCAGTTACTACTAGTTGAGTTTCAGCTGTTGTGCAGTTTATAGTCAATATTCGTTTCGTTTCCACATTCTCACGCTTTCTTATAAGTTATTCTCATTTGAAGTAAAGACTATATATTAAAATCTTCTAATTGTCTAATTTCTGAAGTGGTTGCCCACTACTTAAAAAGTTCGTCTACATACCGAATTTTTGCTACAACACACTCTTCAATGAAGAAAAACTAAATCAATGTAATTCACCAAAAGTGTAGTTAGTTAATTAAGCTCCATGAGCAGTATTGTAGCATTACATGTTTCAACGAGTATGTTCCTTGGTTCAACCGTGAGAATGAAACAGGAGCTGCCAAAAGTTGTAGAAACAGCAATATTGCTGTAATCCCCAAGTAACTCAAGTTTCCAAATTCATGCAGACATACTTTAATGCACCAGCTGGAGATGATCCTGTTGCTCTTGATTTGGGAAGCATGGGAAAGGGACAGGCTTGGGTCAATGGGCACCACATAGGAAGGTACTGGACTTTGGTTGCTCCAAAAGATAGATGCCAAGAAAATTGTGATTATCGAGGAGCCTACAATGACAGGAAGTGTAGAACAAACTGTGGGAAGCCTACTCAAGTCTTGTAATCCTTCACTACAATCTGTTTAGGTTGCATGTATATGTTTGATGCTGACTGGCCAAATATTTGCTGCTGTCATATTTATATATTGTTATAAATAGACCACTTTTGGCATCCATGATATGGCCATAACAAGCGTTCATTTTCAGGTATCAAGTTCCCCGATCATGGCTGCAGGCATCTAATAATTTACTTGTCCTATTTGAGGAAACTGGACGGAATCCATTTGAGATATCAATAAAGTTACGTTCAATCCGTGTGGTTTGTGCTGAAGTGTCCGAGTCCCACTATCCACCTCTCAGGAAATGGTCACGCTCAGAGTTTGAAAATGGAACGGTTTCAACCAAAGATATGACACCTGAAATGCATCTAGAATGTCAAAAAGGGCACATAATCTCCTCCATAGAATTTGCCAGCTATGGAACTCCACAAGGTGGCTGCCAAAAGTATTCCAGTGGCAATTGCCATGCACCGAATTCATTTTCCATAGTGTCTAAGGTTAGTGTTACTCATTTGATCTCCAGAAGTGGTTATCATTAAGTTTACTCGAGTTTATAGAATAATGGAAGTGTTACTCTTTGATCGGCATGCCCCCAATCGGGAAGGTTCAAATCATCCAGGGAAACTTTCCTTGAAAATGTTGGAAAATTTCAGTACATGGCTTTTCGGATAATTTTATTTTTCTAAATTATATCAATTCCATTTACATTTTTATTTGGTTAATTTAGCTTCCATGGAGAATCGACCGCTTTGCAATTTTCCAATATATATTTCAAGTGGAGTAAATGTTAGCAATATTTTTTCTGTTGATTAAGAATCAATTTCTTTGTCCGAGCAATGACATATGCCCAAGCAATCTCCAAGTAAGTTTTGAGCAGTATATCTTTATTTCCTCCATGTTAATCTCTTTTACTTTTACAGGCATGCCAAGGAAGAAACAAATGTGATATTGCAGTTTCAAATGCTGCATTTGGAGATCCTTGCCGCGGCATTGTCAAGACCTTGGCTGTTGAGGCAAGATGTACCCCATTATCAAGTGGTGGTTCCTCTGTGTCCGCGTACTGAAGTCAGAAGAATCTGACACATTTGACAGCCATAATTTACGCATAGCAGGGGTTCGGACTGGCGTTGTATATGGATTCAGGACAATTGGTGGTTTGGAAAGTTTGCATGGCTCAAGAGGAGGTAGATTATATGGAACCCTCAAATTACTGAGGTAACAGACTGAATTCACTTTTGAGTCTCAACCATTTATCTATCCCTTTTGTTATCTTACTGTTGCCCCTGCGGACAGGGACGCCACCCAATCTATAAAGATTATCTGAAACAACCCAATCTGTAAGATTGCCTGAAATAGGATTTGTTAATGCTATAAGATCTCACATTGTCAATTTATTTGGTTTTTAACATACGAATCAACTGCATTTGGAAATTTATCCTTTAAAGTCGAATGTGTTTCAATGCATTTCATAGTCTATAGGTCATTGAAGTCAATACCCACAATTCAAGTTGTCATCTTCTTTTATTGAAAAGAGTCACCCAATTGCCCATCGACCTAGCTAGACTAGCCCTCAGACAAAAGACACTCATTCATCCTGACCCTGCTAGGCAGGCCTCGGACTAAGAAGCCGCAAGAAACTTTGTTAATAAACCAAGAGGAAAAAAAAAACAAGTCAGTTGTTACAATTCAAGTTGTCATCTCAACAATAAAACACTGAAATAAAAGTTTAAAAAAAAAACACTGATAAAAATGCTTCTTGAGATAATCTTATGTCTGATCACGCAAAATAAAGCATATTACAAATATTCAACACTATTCAGATACATTAATTATCAAAAAACATATAACCCTCGATGCTTACATATTGAAAAAGCACATTGCATATACATTTCTTCGTTTTCGAAGTATATCGTAACTCTCAAAATGTCAAAAATATGTCACTACAGGTTGCTTGCTCTCAAATACGCCAACACTATCATGAATTATAAGCAAGTGCCGCTAACAATTGCCATACATAGTTAACACTACAAAATCTTTACTAGACGGTAGATCTTGCCAAAGGCCAGAAGTATCAGAAACTGCATATTGACATTCCGATTCCCGCCAAATGAACGAAAAGATAAATTCCAACTTACGTTGTAAATATTCAGGTATTCCTTCATTTTAAACATCTAATCTTCTTTGCATCATTCAAAATGCGCTGGCTTAATTCGGGGTATTTGAATCGGAATAGTTTCTCAAGTTGCACAGGAGCTTCAGATTGATTCTCCTTGACGCCAGATTCTGAACAAATGCCCTCGAGCTGAAGGCTAAAGAGGCGGCCAAAGACCTAAACACAAACGCCAAAGATGGAATCACGATCAGGCATCTACCACGTAATAAAGTCGAAAGAATCTGACACATTTGACAACCATAATAAACGCCAAATTTATGCAAAATGCGCTGATTTATTTACACGTGTAATAAAGTCAGATGGGATCAAGATCAGGCATCATCAGCTAATTCAAGTAATAAAGCAGGACAATAGGAAAGATTCTAAGATCAGGCATCATCAATCATGTCTGTACACTAAGCCATGAATGAATTGAACGAATTGTTTGAACAGTCATGAGATGATGTTGAGTACGGAAACCTGCCATGTTGGCTCTTCTAATGTTTCTCCTTGTAAAGATCTAAATTCATTCCATATATTTGTAGAAGATAGAAAATCTTTTCTTGCTATGTATATAACATCATGTACTCACCGATTGCATTCTTGAAATAACCATATCTTTGACAGCAGAAGACCTTGAGACCAAGTTAACGACAAAGAGACCTTGATCAGACAGGGCATCTTTGACAGTCAGAAGAAAAGATTCTTCCACAAAATCTGCAGCAGGGCAGGTCATTCCAGAGCTGAACGCAAGAAAACAAGAAGAAACGTACATGAGCATCATCAGACTAGGTCTAATTACTCACTAGTCTATATTAGGCATCAAGTTGAAACAGAATATATGTACCTTGAGTCTGAAGAGTCTACATCAATAATAAGTATGTCAAGTTTATGACTCTTGGAGCCATCTACATCAAACTTGGTGCGACTAACATTGGAAGAAAGCTTTGCATTGCCGTCAACATTGTCATTTCCATGGACAGACGAAACTCCATCGGCTGATGATGATGTTTTGAGCCCCCGAAAAAACTCAATTTCGTCAGCAATACGAACCTGTAATCCCCCAAAGAAAATGTACATGTATTGACGCACTTTTCAGCTCACTGTACTAAGTGGAACTTATCTTGTTTCAAATATCACTAGAACGCAGAGGGAAAAAATTATATAAAAGAAGATTTAAGTTAAAATTATGTTTACTTCAATTCACCTTCAAATGTTCATCTTCAACAAAACCAAAATATTCCCTGGCAAGATCAAGCATCATTGGATCTAATTCAACCACCTGTGGATCTGAAACTTATCAAATCAATCCCATCAAGTGCAAATGATATCAAACAAGTATGATTCTTTTTCATATTTAAAAGGTATTATTAGAATTTCCCCATTACGTCTACATGCAAAGATGGCATACATCCATGAAGGAACATAGGAAGCAAACCCGCTCCAAGGCCAACTATGACCGAATTAACCTGATAATGACAGCAAGCAGTCAGTCAGCACAAGAACAATTATAGATTCCCAATTATCTAAAAAGAAAATATAAATATGTCGGGACCAAAAACATGGTCAAGAATTTCATAGGCAAGTAAATACATATAGATTAACCCTAAATATCCCTTTTTTGGCCAATGAAATTCCAGCCAAGGGTATATATATGTAGATGGTCACAAAGAGGGATGTGTATTAGAAGATGGTATGAAACAAGGAGAAGAACACAGTGAGCAAGAATTAATTGACAGAAACATTATGCTTCCAATAAAAGCTCCAGTCAACAGCACATTCCTTTATTGATTCAAAACCAAAATGATTCCCTTACAAAAATAACAAAAAACCAAAATGATTCCCTTACAAAAATAACAAAAAATCATATAACAGTAAATCTTACCGTTTTTCTAGCTGATGCCAGACTTTCCAAGTGAGAAGAAATCAGCATAAAGCCAGAAATAATACCCGTGTGATAAGAACTAGCCAAATAATCATGAATAACCTTCATCCGGATGCTAGAATCTACAATAAGAACAAAAAATAGCAAAAAAATAAAAAATCAACTTAAAATGTTATGGGCTCATTCTATGGAGGAGGAGAGGAATCCAGAATCAATCCTTATTTTGGTAACATTTATATTTATGTTCTTATTTAGCTGGTTGTGTATTTAGGAAGTATTACGTTCAATTCTAGAAGAGTCCTAGTTCAATACTAATTAGGAGTTTAGGGAGTTGTATTGCTTATCAAGAATTAGATGTATTATATAAGGCTGTTGCCTCTCATTAATAAACATCGTCAAAGAATTTCAATTAAACAAGAGATAGACAGCTCTCTCTCCATTGAGCTTTCGGATAGGCGCAGCTCTCCGTTTGAGCTCCAAATTATTCACCATAGCTCGGCATCGAAATAACTCAAAACATAATCAAACCCAAGGGAATCGCCCTGTGACTAGATCCCAAACTCAGGCTGCTAACAATTTGGTATCAGAGCCAACTGTCATGGGGGAATCATCCGAGATGCTATTTGAAAAGATGATGAGCATGATGCAACAGATGATGGCCAAACAGGAAAATAGGCTCCAGACTGCATTTCAAAAGGAAATTGTTGGATTATCAGCACGAATTGACAGCGTTTCTCAGGGAGGAACTCCACTAGGGCAACAAAGCAAAGAGCAAATAAGCAGTAGCAGCAATAAACAATTTATGGGTCAAAATACAATACAAAGCGGACAGGAGGGCAACAAGTACAACAACAAAGGAGGGTTTGTTCCTCGATATGCCAAGCTGGAATTCCCTTCCAACGATGCGAAAGACGACCCATTGGGATGGCTAACCCGTTGTGAGCAATTTTTCTCCCACCAAACGACGTCAGACTATGAATGGATTGGATTAGCATCCTTTCACCTAACTGGAGCAGCACAATTGTGGTTCTTGCACTTAGAAAAATCCAACCCAGATTTGTCTTCGAGTGAATTTAAAAATTTTGCAACATGCGATTTGGGCCTTTGCTACGCAGCAATCCTGTTGGAGAATTAATTTCCTTTAAGTAGACAGGATCCTTAGAAGATTATTTAGAGAAGTTTCAAGGACTTTTGGCAAGAACAGATTCTATCCTTCCAGACCACCAAATTGCAAGATTAGCAGCAGGCTTGAGTGAGCAACTTAGAATTGACGTCGAACTGGCAAAACCCACTAATTTGGAAGAAACCATGAGTCTTGCTAGAATCTTCGAACGTCGACTGAAGCTAGAAAGGAGCACTGAAGCAACCCACAACATATCGGCTGGAGGAACGAGTTCTCCTTCCATGATTCGTCGATTGAGTAGAGCAGAGATGGCGGAGCGACGGGCTAAGGGACTCTGCTATAATTGTGATGAACAATTTACTGTGGGACATCATTGCAAGCGGTTGTTTTGGCTGGAGATCGCCAACCAGGAGGATGACCTTGATGTTGCACGGCCCTGAGATATCAATTCATGCCTTAACAGAAATCAAGAATGCTCACACCATGCAAGTGAAAGCCGAAATTCAAGGTTGCCCAATCTTGATGCTTGTAGATTCTGGCAATACCCATAATTTTATCAGTGAGGTAGCGGCACAACAGTTGGGCATGGTGATCAAACGTCGCGAAGGATTGCAAGTAGCGGTGGCTAATGGCGAAAAGGTTCCAAGCCCCGGAGTTTGTGCCAATGTAAAAATTCAGGTTGACTCTACCCGTCTCACTATTGATCTGTATGTCATTCCTCTCGAAGGCTTTGATGTGGTGTTAGGAGTTCGTTGGTTACAGACTGTGGGACAGATTCTCTGGGATTTCTCTTCTATGACTATGGCCTTCACAATGAACAGCAAAAGGATTATTTGGCATGGAGAAACCATTGGGTTTAACCAACAATATCCGGCTTTCGAGCTTGAGGGCAAGCTCATTTTCGAGGAAAGGAGTGATGTTATGGGCTCATTCTATGGTAGATATTAACAAAAGAAGAAGAATCTAGAATCAATCCTTATTTTAGTAACATTTATATTTATGTTCTTATTTAGTTGGTTGTTTATTTAGGCAATATTACGTTCAATTCTAAAAGAGTCCTAGTTCAATACTAATTAGGAGTTTAAAGAGTTGTCTTGCTTATCAAGAATTAGATGTATTATTTAAGGCTATTGCCTCTCATTAATAAACATCATAAAAGAATTTCAATTAAACAAGAGATAGACATCTCTCTCTCCATTGAGCTTCCGGATAGGCGCAGCTCTCCATTTGAGCTCCAAATTATTCACCATAGCTCGGCATCGAAATAAGTCGAAACGTAATCAAACCCGAGGGAATCGCCCCGTGACTAGATCCCAAACTCAGGTTGCGAACAACCAACTTGCATGTTTGTATGCAAAAGGGTATGGGAATATCAAAATCCTTATTGTCAGGAAAGAAAAACAACAAACATAAACAATAGCATAAAATCACTAAGCATAAAATGAACTTAAAAGAAAGCAGAGACACATGCAGAAATGTATCTACCACTGAAAATTAAGCAGCATTATAGACCAATTTGATAGCAAAAAGTTTTAGAATAATCAGGATGATGCAATAAATTTACTATCCTGTTATTCTTCAAACATAAATATACCCAAGAAAGTATTGTCATGTATTGCTTTCAATTTCAAATAACATAGCTCAAGAAGCGATAGCACTAGCAATTGTAAGCTGATTTAGAAATCTGAGACAAAAACAAGCATCAAATTAGAAATATAATATACAATAAAGTAAATAAACAGGCATTACCATCATTCCGTTTCTGATTTCCTCTTCTTTTCGACTTGAATGACAAATTTCTTTCTCCCTACATTAACAATTTTATGAGATTCATCTCTAGCAAGAAGAGCTTCGGATTGCACCAGACTCTCGGTTCTTTGGAAAACAAGGCGACGGAAGATCAAATCTTGAGAATGAGAAAGAAAACTGATTTCACCAACAACAGTTTCATAAACCACATCTTCAACAATTATCGGTCCTGTCAAAGATGATGTAACCTGTGGATACAGCACGAAACTGATCAGCACACATCTAACAAGGTAAAAATTGGCATTGAAGATGTCTTTTTATTGAAGAGAAACTTCTCATAATGATTATTAAATTGTCAATTGCCGCAAGTAGAACATATTATTTGAGAAATGCAGTACTTCATTTGCTGTTTAGCCACAAATTCTTTTCCTTCTCTTAAGAAAGTATTAGAATTAAGCATACCATATTATGACAATATATTTTAAATTTGAACCTTATGAACCACATTCCGTTGCTTGATCCCATCACTTGCCATCATGAAACTGTAGAAACAACAAATAACTGAAAAACATCAGTATGGCTCTCAAAAGTTTTTGTCTTTGAAATCAAGATAATAAAATCTTCCTACTTGTCAGTCTTGTTTCTTTTTGTGAGTTAAATGAAAAAACTTACCTTATCCATGTTGGAAGATCACTCCAGGAAGCCTTACGTAATAAATTTGTTTTGCTAAAAATTTATATCCAGAGAGGATATTTATATATTTCTCCCTTATATTGGAATAGTCAGTTGGGTTGGTTTGAGTTACAAATTTGAGACAGCAAGTTCCAACTTAAA
>CAODLS010728790.1:0-13975 GCA_948243855.1 Flueggea neowawraea
TTTCAAACATTCAGACTCATTGCTTCGTTATTATCATCTTTTCCCTTAGTCTGTGTGGGCATGTGCTTGTATGTTATGCTGGAGAACATTGGAAATTTCTTATAGCAACTGTTTGACATTCAACTTATGAACTTTTGTGTCTAGTGCTGGGTCTAGGATATAAGTATGATGTATATGGTTTTAGAATGACGTTCCATGTAGGAAATGCCCCATACTATCATCATCATTCTTCTGCTGGACCTGGAATAGACATCTGCACTGCTTGTTTCCTGAAAATATTCTCACATTCACTAGAACCTCTCGACAACAAAACAAATTGCATTTGCGACAACAAAACAAATTGCATTTGCATTTACTTGTGCATCTGATTTTGGTCCCTTGATCAATATATGAATTGGATTCTTATTCCATTCACTATTTACAGATGATGCTAAGCGCTATCTATGTATTCAGCCCCATAGATATTATTCCAGAAGGTAACTTACTCGACTCTCACTTTTATTTAACTTTTGAACGGTGTTTATGGTAGGGTTCAGGAATTTTGATATGAACTAGAGTGTTATTTGAATATGCAGCTATTTTGGGTATAGTCGGTCTACTAGACGATCTCCTTATAGCATTATTATGCTTTCTTCATGTTGCTGCGCTTTATCGATCTGTACTCTATTTTCGCCATGGAGGTTCTTGAGCTGTGGGATAACTTTAAGCATTGTTGAAAACACAAGTTCGTCAGGAGAAAAAAAATCATCTACTGGATTGCAGTTATAACTTTCTTTTTGACTATATGTTTCCAGGTCTTCACAAAGTATTTTTGTTTTAGCTTACGAATTATGGGATTGCTGCCTAGGATATGATGGGTACTCAATACAACCAAAAAATTTTCTTTGACATATTTCGTATTTTTTTTTCTGTCCTTTTTATTTTTGTTGTTGAAGTGATTAGTTAGTATCATCCTCGTAATGGTGCTTAGATTAATGTAATTAAAAACTTTTATTGTGAATGTTTGGTGTATTATATTCAAAATACCGAACCAGAATGGTCTGGTTTGGAAGGTTTGGATTTTACTTGTAGGGAAAAAAAAAGTTAAGCATATGTTACATCAGCCATTCATTAATCTTTCATTCATTAGATTATTTTTCTGCAATTCATTAATCTTTTATTCATTATGTTATTTCTCTACAATGATTAATCTCTCATTATACTTTATTATGAGATTTACGATCACTTCACTTATTATTCAATTTATTTATAACATACAAATAATAGTAAATATATTTATTTGACATAATATTTTGTGAATTAATATTTGATTTAAAAATAATATTTAAAATATATTTATCATGAAAATTATTTAATTAAATTTTTAAAAATAATAATTTTTTAAAAAATAAAATGATAGATTGGATAAATATTTAAATTAAAACAATATAGTTATCAATGAAAAGATTTTTGGATTAATCAAATAAAAATAAGAAAAGCAAGAAGAAAAAAGAAAAAAAATAAGAAAAGCAAGAAGAAAAAAATAAAATGTTAAATAGTAAATGAAAGAAAAAAGAAGAAGAGTAAAAAAAAAACATAACAAAAAAAATATTTTGAATAGGAAGAATTCATTTTGTCAGTGAACCCCTACCATTTGATGTGCTTCAACAGAATGAAGCACGTCAAACAACATAATTGACGGAGCGCTTAATGGAGGCCCTTCGTTTGGTTGCTTTGTATAAATAGAAAAAAAAATCCATTTGGTTTGGTTCAAAAACGTGAAGAACATTACAAATACTTTGTAAAAATAAAATTCTGAAGAAAAACCAAATTCAATTAAATCATTCCATTTCGATTCCCCCCTGACAAAATCAAAACTTCGATTGGGAATTGGCACTTCTTTAAGAAGGTTTGGTGGTCGCAACCTTTACATGTTAAACAAGCCACTAATTCAATCAAACAGGCTATATAGACCGAAATTCAGCTTTCTACAACAAAAAAAACAAAACTTTAATGCATAGTTTACTCCTTGCACAATTACAAAATTGGGCTTCTATCCCCCATTTTTAAACTCTATTTTCACCATTCAAACAATATTTATTAGTTACTCTTGCCCCTCTCACTGATTTTACGAGAGCTATATTCGATACTTGATAGTATAAGGATTGACAGACACAGAGATAGAGACGTGGAGACAAAGAGAGAGGGAGGAGATGCATTTGGGACTAGCTCAAGTGGTTAGTACGTGCAATGTAGAGCTGAGGTATAAAGTTCAAATCCCATTATAATGAAAAACATTGAGCAGTGCGCATGTGTTAATTCTCTAACAGAATGTTTTCCTCATTATGGCATCAATCTTCCAGGTTATACCATCGACTTTAGTTCTTATATCAGACCAACACGTTTTGCAGTTACAAATCAAGTCGGCTGACACGATTCAGCCAGTCACAAGCAAAGCTTCAGTTTTTGAGCAATCATATAACGTTAAGCTCAATTAAACACAGCCTTCGCCCACTAGTTACCGACGAAGCATATAGAGATGAAGCAGAAGAATTTCATTCATTCACCATAGAACTATCATCATATCACTACCTCATTCAAGTTTTGGATGTGGAAATTTCGTAAATGCAGAACCATAACACATTGGTCATAGAGCATCTAATGATTTAAGTTAGATAGTAGAGGAGATTACTCTCAAAACAACTGGCTTCATTCTACGGACGTTGTATCTGCAGAGGAAGCTACAAAATTTGCTCAGATTCAGCAGAAAGGCTCCGATAGTAACAGAGTGCACAAAAGTTCATGGCTGGCTTGTTATATCATAGCTGCCAATCTATGGGTGGAATTCCCATTTGCTCCACTAGCTGGTTTGTGCGCGAAAAATGCCTGCCAATGTGCAATAAAATTCTCTATTTAATAAACTAACTCGACTTTGTCAGATATGATGAGAAAAGAAAATATTTCCAAATGGACGAAGCCCGAATTTCCTTCCATAACCAAATTTATCAGTACCAAGAGTTGACATATGCACCAGGAGTGTTCATGTGAAAACCTACATATGACTAAACTTGCAGCTTCAGTAAAAAATAACTTACTTGCAGCCAAAGAAGCCTCTGTTTGCAGACAAACCAGAGGGATGTGCTGCCTTGAGAATGTGATGCTTCGTCCCATCAATCAACCTATTAAAAAGGAATTCCTTATCAGTGAAGTGGAAAAAAAAGATGTTCTGAGGATACAGATCAAGAAAACTTCTGTTTCCTCAAACCTGTATGTTTGCGTCATGAACTTATTATGAAATAAATATATCGTGTATCGCAATCTTAAGTTATTATTCATTCCACACATTTTCTCCAGAATCTTTATAACAATGGAAGAAGTATGAGCAGGATATGGGAAGCACGCTGGATATGATCTAACTCTGGAGGCTTACTCCAAATATATTTTCGCCAAGCCAGTATGCTTTTCATAACATTCTTCTATCTCCAAAATGAAATCAATGTGTTCTGATTCAGCTGCAAATATCGTATGTCTTGAAGAGCTTAACAAAGAATACAAAGATGGATAGGACTGAAAATGTGCATATTCTCAAGGGCCATGTTTCACTTATCAAGTGACTGCAGGAAAAATCTAAAATCAAAAGATTATTTTTTACATTAGAAATTACCTGGATTTCTCCTGCGCAAAGTTCCCCCAAAGAAGAAAAATGACCCCTTTCTTATCTTGTGAAATTTTTCTGATAACAGCATCAGTAAATTGTTCCCAGCCCTTCTTAGCATGGGAATTTGCCTGATGACTTCTCACTAAACAGAAATAATGAAAAGAATTCAATATCAGGTTCTGACAATAAATTTCAAGCTCACAATATGAATAATTAATCAACTTAATAAGAAATATGTTTCGCAAGACCCCAGATAGTGATGAAACAGAATCCCAAAACGAAATTAATTCAAAGGAAGAAACTCATCACTGACTAGACTTCAAACAGTCCTATAGAAAGAGAGGAATCGTTGTTTTGTTTACCTCATTAATTAGTTTGATTTCCCTGTTTATCAATTATAATTTCCCATTTTATTTTCATGCCCAATAGGAGATAATCAATAGTTTTCGGTTTTCTAAATGAAAGCAAACTCAGATAAAGAGTTTTCTTGTGCTCTTGCAAGTTTTGTTATTTTCTATGCCAACTTTTATGGCTGAATGATTGAAAGTGCATTTCAAACCCTAGAATTAAACGATTTTTCCCGCACAAGAAGGTGACTCATTCATTTTGATTAATCCAAGCAATTATTCAATTTCTTTTCAGTGCAAAAAAAATGAAAGGTAATGAGATACAATGCATATTTAAGGTTCTAACCTGTAAGAACAGTGTTGAGCAAGAGAATACCCTGCAATTCACGAGCAGACACAACAAACACAAAGTGAAGTGTTGAAAATTAGGAAAAAACATCAGGTCAAAACAAACGTTTGATAACCCTTAAAGATGAACAACCCCATTCTTGAATTAAAAAAGTGGTTTTGGATGTAATAATAGCCTCTTAAAATATTCAAACAACTAGGGGTAAAATAAGAAGACTGTGCACAAGCAGTGAATCATATTAACAACTTTCAACAATCAGGTGAAAGTACCAAACGCAGAGGAAAAGTGCAAGCCCTAAGGTCACACATCACAAACTTTGTACCAAAACAATAAGTTCTAAGATTTCATATGTTTATCAAAACATATCCTCTGACGTACATTTTCCACTTTTCTGGTATTGCAAACATATAAGATGAAAAAGATAAACCTCTTCTTTTTTTTTTGTTAAGAAATTTGTTGTCAACATTGAACAATATCAACCACTTGACCTAAATCCGATTAAATATATGGAGAAGATAAGATTAATCCAAAGCTCAAAAGAATTAAAAAGAAAATTGGATACTCTAAGATGATTGTAGTTACAACACTGCATCAAACCAATGGCATACATAAAAGTACATTATCTGCTAAAACGAAGTAGTTCACCTGAATGGCCCATGATTCAAGATTTCCATGAGTCGGAATGGAATATCCGAGATCTGTCTTAATTTCCTTAAATATGTTAACAAGACTTGAAGGGTGCCTGACTCCCTCTGGCACCGAAAAGCAGAGACCCATTGCTTGACCAGGGCCATGATACGGGTCTTGTCCAATAATAACAGCCTTGACTCTGTCAAATGGAGTGGAGTTAAAAGCATTGAAGATCAAATGCTGAGGCAGGTAGATGGGTATGCTGCCATTGCTTATCTCAGCTTCCACAAATTTGCACAGACTCTTTGCATAAGGTTTTTGCAGCTCTCCTTGAAGTACTTTGAGCCATGTCTCCTCAACCAACAGTTCCTCCAGTTTTACATACCCCATACCATCATCTGGAGAGAAACAAAAACAAAAAACATACATAAACCCTAGATTATCAAATTAACAAGAACAGCAACTTGAACAATAACTTCGAATAAAATCACCTTTTGACTTTGCAACTAATTGGAGGCACATTTTCTGATTTCGCTTGCATTTTGCGCGCAACTTGTTGAATTCAACCCGTCTTTTTTGCTCTGAAGAGAGGGTCGAGGAATCAGAATCAGAATCCGGGGTAGACGTGGAGAGAGCTTTGACAATCTGATTCAAAGGCTTGGAGGGAACAGGTGAAAGCTTTAGGCGCTTAGCAGGCTGGAAAAGATCAGTTATCCGTTTCGACATTGCAGCAAAAGAAAGTCCTCTGAGACAATCAAGTGCTCATTACTGGCTGTTCCATAAACCAACAGTGCAACCAACACATTTTTAACAAAATTACAACCAAAATAAAACATAATTATACAGAGAAACTCAAAAAAATAAGACCAGCCCATTTCATGATTTTATCTAAAGAATCCAACTTTAGCATTAACGAAACGTATCGAAGTACAAGCATGTATATGTATTTAAAGATCGATGCTCCGAAAAAGAAGAGAAAAGTGAAGAAGATACCTTGTTGGGCATGAAACGAAAGGGACGACCGGCATTGCTGGGGGCTGGAACCATGACTTGTCTCAATGTAACTACGGAGTTGGGAATTTCAAGACCAGTGGAAAGTAGCGCGCCTTGGTGGCTGGAGATTAGTGGGTTGCCGCGGCCGAACTATTGGTATTTTTTGTTGTTTCTAAAAGGAAAAATTTTGTCCCCCCTTTCACATAGGCATTTTACTCTAGGAATAAAATTACTTTTAGCATCAAGATGGGAAATTCTATTTTTTGGTCTCTCATCTCGTACTGAAAATAACTTTAATGCAGTCCCATTAAATTATAAATCTATCAGTAAGTTAAAAATCTATTTTGAAATTGAGATAAAGGTTAATTAGTAGAAAGTTAATTTGTAATTATATTAAAATTGAGTGATCGCATTAAAAAAATTAAGTAGTTATAAAGAAAACTAGACTAAACTTTAGTAACTGTTTCGAATTTAATTTTAATTTGTTTCGACTTCGACTCACTTAATCAAATTAAATCTAAATTTTTTGCTTATTTGATCAAAACCAGAAAATTTTAGTTTATAGTAATTTCATTTCATCGAAACATTGCATCAGATAAGAAAACAGGCAACGTTGCAAACGTTAAAATACAAAGTCAGCAAGAATTTCCATATTACAGCCACAATGGGCAAAGTTAAATCTGTATTACATTCATCTGTCAGTTTCTGAGCATTTGAAAACACAACCCTCCCCTCCAACCCCAACAAACTTTGAGTTTCCAGTGTATGCATCAAGATGATCTCCATCAAATAACGATCCTGCAACGACAGCACGAAGAATAAAGAATGTAAAAACCAATTCAACCTTCCCTTGGCTTAGGCGCTAGGTTATTCATTTCTGCTTCCAAGGTTATCAACTGCTGGGATGGTTGTTTGTCAGCCGGGTCGAAAAAAGTAATTGGCAGCTGCTCCACCATCTTAATTGTAGAAAAACTCCTGGTATGGATTGGTATTATGAATCCTTTTGCTAACGAACAAAGATGTTGATGTAATATGGTTGGTCGTTGAAGCATCTCCTGCTTTTGGTTTCTTTTTGTGCTTACGTTTCTTCTGTTTTTGTGCGAGTCTAGTCAGATCTTTGACACTCTTCTCCCATTCCTTCTTGTTTTGCTGATATAGCAGCATGGCAGCACGGGCATCTTCTATCTGAAACAACACAAGTTCTTTAGATAAGATCAGTAAGGTGACTTCGAAGATGAGATGGATCCATTTGAAAACTGTGAAATGTTGCCAAATAAACTCTGCTATAGAATTACAAAAAATCTAGTTAAAAATCCCAAAAAATAGAAATGTATGTGCAAATACAAGATTGTGCTTCATGATGTACATCGAACTGAGAAGAGCTAAAAACGGCTACATGAGAACAATCAAAGAAGAGGAGTCAACTAAGAAAGCGAGTAAAAAAGTTGGACCAATACAAGCTGAATTTTCAGAAGCAAATAGATTTCAAATTTTGGGACACAATATTTAGTAACAAACTTAAATTAACTTACAAAATGACTTAACTCCAAAAACAAGAAAAAAAAAGATCACGTGATGAGAAAATTAAAAGTTGAACTCACAGGGCAATGCTCCCCATTCTGGATCTTGACACCAAGAAACTCGACTGCTAGATGGCGAAGTGCAATTCTACGCCGTTCTCTGTTACACCAACCAGCCACATTAATCACAGAGTTTAGGAGATCTAGATATATATTTATAACATGGACTTTCTGGACTTGAAAAGATCAAGGGGTAATTACTACTTGAGAAATGGCTGATACTCTGCTGTATCCCGAATATCCTTCTTGGGATGACTCAACAGCAATGCCTGCTTGAAAAGAATATTTACTCCACACAGAAAGATTCAGCTCTAAGATAATTAAGCCAGATAATCATATATAACAAACCTTAAGATCATTTTTCAATGCATGGCCCACAAGGATCCTTCCTTTTATGAACTCTGCCACTTGCTTCTGAACAACTCTGAAATCCTTCGCTACGATTAACATCAAAGAATAAATGAGGCATCACAAAACTGATATCGTAGTAGAAATTGTTGAAGCCAAGAATTGAATCTTGCATCGAGAAGTAACTTCACATATAAAGTAGTAGTTAAGAAAGAATATCTTTTTTAATTTTTTTCTCATAAAAAATGAAAAGGTTGCTGTTTGGCTGGTCCTAACATCTTTTATCAACTTCCAGGTCCAGATCCTGCCTTTGCAATAATCTATAGCAAGTGGCTTAAAACTTGCCATTCCATTGTCCGTGGTAGAAAAATGAAGAGGTTGAAACATTATCAGACATGCATAATTGTTGGAAGATGGCGAGAAAATAATATGTCACAATGACATGGAAATTGATTAAAGCACATGTTCCAGCATTAGGATCATACGTTCAGAGAAAGATTCAAAAGCAATTACTTAAAATAATAAAAGACCACACCCATCCTAACTTTTAATTTACTGAAAGTTGTCAAGCCACAGAAGTTAGCTGACTCTCTCCATATGATTGGAATTTCAAACAAATTCAGTAGAAACACATATTTATGTGTATAAACAAACAAAAAAAAAATCAGCTTATCTAACCTTTTCTCAAGTCTCGGGGCCGAATACCACTTATTTGAGTGCAGAAGTCAACGACTCTTTCTATTGGACGAACAAACTTATCATATATCACATTTCCCCACTGATTTACCTGTCATCAATTGGAGCAATTTAAGGTCATTAATGATAAAAAATATGTGACCATGTAGAGATGCAAGCTTGAAAATTCTGAACAAAACACAGTCCATGATCTAGTATGTACTCAATTATTTGAATGTGCATTACTTTCACCGAATGTGCTCCAGAATATACATCCATCCTTAAGTTGTTAAGATTGACAAACAAGAAGATAAGAAGTAAATCAATTCTTAATCAATTGAAGTTGAGATAAAACACAATGTTGCTTAGGTGTTTAATGCTCATGCTCATATCATATCATATATCAAGGCATCAAATCAAAGAAAGGCTACAAGGTTGATGGCTATTAGAGAAAAGGTATGGTGAAATTCACAAGATTTCAGACAAAAAAAATCATATCTGTGGACTGCACAAAGATGAGAAAAAGTTGCCGCCAGGAAAGTTCACTTCTTATCATCAATAATGCTCTTATATAGAATTTACAACATTAAAAGAATAAAATACAGATTTCGTTCTTTTATATAACCAAAAGTGGAGATGCATTTTCACAAGATAAGTCATGAATTATACCAGTTTTACTCGTCCTAGAGCACTTTTGGTTCCTTGGCCAATGCCAACCATTTCACAATCCATGGCCACCACATCTGTCACACTGTGATGGTTATTCAGTAAAACAGGAAACTCAGAACTAATTCAATCAAATACAGCGTAATGGACCAAAGAACCCAACTTATAAATCAAAATAAATAGATATTCTTTCCTGGTTAACATTGTATAACAGAGACCGTTTGCATCTCTCTCTCATACGGCACACATATATAAAATGCAACACTCTTTATCCGGGATTTTCACAAGGAATGATACAAAGTTTCATGATTTCTAACTTCTACGCTAGATAATTCATAAAAGAGTTCTCAGAATTATTTTCCCCACTGAATAGGAGCAATATTCAACTTTCAATCACATCATCAAATTGCATTATATCTTGGCACTAAAAAACGAGGCTCAACCTAATCAATTCCTAATATTGTAAACCATGGTTCTAATAAATGACTCCAAATTCTGCAAATTGTCACACACAAATGAAACACTGGCAATGTAAATCACCTGAAATCATCATTGAATGGAATGAGAGGATTTAGTATAGAATCATCAGATTCTTCATCAGCTGTCTCTTTACGTTTCCCTGTAAATAAAAATAATTAAATAACAATAGAATAAACTTCAGAAATTCCACATACTTAACTCAGTGAAAGCAATTTTTTTTCTTCTGAGCGACAGTCAATAAAAAACAATAAATATCTGAAAGCAACGAACATATATAACATAAAATGTCTTTGAGCTTCTTTATGTTTATCTCATTTCATGGTTCTCATTCATTAATCATGAATAACAATTTGAACATACTTGCACATCAAAATAGTAGCCAATTCAAAAATACAGACACCTATAGAATAACAAAATAAAATCTAATCTAAATATTCACTCTGAAACCAAAAAGAATGCATTTAAGAAGCAAGAAAAATTGTAATCCCAAGTAAAGACAACACAAATAAGGTACTTTACCATGCCAAAAAATATTCGTATTACCTAAGATGAGTTTGTGGGTCGAGTCAATTCGTGGAGGTTTGGAGTCATGGTTCTTCAGCTTCTGCATATGAAACCAATAAAGATGAGAGAGAGACAGAAACACACACACACACACAGAGAAGAGAAGGATAGTTTTACTTGTTGGAGCTGAGCCCAGTTGGGACTCAGTGGTAACTGCTGCTTGGATTTCTTCTTTTGCATTCTTCTTCTTCTGAACTCGAAACTGTTACGTTGCACGCAGAGGAAGAGAAAAAAGAGTAGGTTTGCGACTTTGCACATACAATGTCTCTTTACGACGCCGTCTCTCTAGGCTTATAGGGCCGAGCAAAAATCAAAGCACGCAACTCCATTTGACTAAGCGACGGTGATTGAGCCGCAACGTAAAGAGAGGACTGGGAGAGGAGTGGCAGCGACATGAACAAAGAAGAGAGATGAATACAATGTTTTTAGTGATGATTTTTTCATGGATAAAGTTGATTAGCTCATCACAAAAATCTTGGACATTACACAGATTAAGAGCTCTTTTGGCAACGTAATATATATAGTGTACAACATTTTTTAATAATTAGTAAAAATAAATAGTAAAAAATTAAAGACGTAATATATCTTTTAATAAAATTAAATATATACAATATGTTATATACTCCTCTAAATATACTATATGTTGTATATATCAAACGAATCCTAATTGGCCTAAATCGGCTAAAGTTCTTTTGTACATCCACCTTGGAAATTAAAACTAACAAAATCAAATTAATCTCCTCAGAAAAGAACCCTTGTTAAAACCTTAATTGGCAAAGTTAATAACTGAATCACCCATTATGTTCTACTGATGTTGGGAAAAGTAAGGATTCAACCCATATTCCCTTGCTGCTTCACCCATAATGTTCTACACCATTTTGTGGTGTCTCTCCATCCTCTTTGGTGAACAAGTGTGAGAAAAAATAAGCAGTTCAGCTCTCTTTGCAATTCCTCACTATCATAATACCAGTTCATCCCGTCAAGATTTAGCATATCAACTTTATTCTGTTGGTTTGGGCTTCGGTTTTGTTATGGAAACATTTTGTGTTTCTGAAAGAGTTTTCATTCTCAATCCAACAAATTTACAAACTTACATTGAAGTCATTCTCAATCAACTCATGAGCAAGTAATTTCTGGCATAAAAATAGTACAAAACATTCACTCTCTCTTCCCACCACACTTGTTATTATCACGTATTGATTCAAGACAATCACACATGAAAGCTTTCCTCCTCGACCTCTCACACATGAAAGCTTTCTCCAATTGCCCCACCCTCTGCGAAAGAGCACTTAACAACCGTGTCTGCATCTCATTCCTCTCAAACAGCTCCGCCATCAGCCCCATCATCTTCTCGTTGTCCTCCATCACCTTCTCTAATAGCTCTCTGCTTCTCTTGTTCTCTGCCTCTTTCTCAACAATGTTAACATCCCTGCACTGATTCGCCTCATTCTCGTCCTTCTCACCTTCTTGGTGAACTTCCATGGCTTCCTTTTCTTCCCTATCATCTCCATCCCCTTCTGTCAAACTCTGAGGATTCGCAGAGGAATCCGCTTGGCTCTCTATCTGACTAGTACCAACACTTTCTGCAAATTCTTCGCTGATTGATACAGCCAAATTGGCATCTTCTTCAGCTGCCACGTCAGATTGGTTTGGCTCTCGCATTTCGGTTTCTAATTTCTCCTCTTTCACTTCAGTAGACAATGGTGTAACCGGCTCATCACTGGTTTTAGCATCTTCTTTTGGTTCATCACTGGTATTTGCGTCCTCTTTCAGTTCATCATCACTGATTTTAGCATCATCTTTTGGTTCATCAGTGATTTCAGCATCTCGATCAGGTGGTTGATCGGATGCGACAATTGCATCAACCATCTCCTGCAACGCAATGGCTTTCTTGATAACGGCTTTTCTGCAATCCCAACACCTGAATCCACGCCTCGAACCGAATCCAATTTAAAAAGCAGGTTCATCAACATCTCATTCAATCTCAACCGTGCTTTCCAATCTCTTCTAATCAACTCAACACTTTCCTTATCCAAAATCCTCTTCTCGATCTCGTTAACATCGCGCCTAATCTCAGCGATCTTCTTCACGCTCTTCCTCACAAGAAACCCCCTGTAAACCATCTGGATCCTAACCACAGAATCGGACCTGCTCGGCTGCGAACTCATGTGCTGGACCGGAATCTCCACCCCTTTCTGGATCGGCGGCGATTTAGGACCGTGAACGGCAATTTCTCTGGCGGAAGGAGTCGATGAAGCCGGAGCATAGTAGTAACGGCGGCGAGAGGGGTAACTCCAGTGGTCGCTGAAAAACAGACTATCCATCGCAGAAGCGTTTGATTTGATTGTAGGTTGTGGTTGTTTGGTTTTGTCTTTTTTCTGTTAATGAGGAAGTTGTGTTGGGTATACCGATATTTATTAAACGGTGAGTTTCTTCTACAGAATACTAGTGGGCCCTGAAATTTCCAGAAGGTTCGAAGGAGGAGATATTTTGGAGGGAAAGGATGTTGCAAAATTTGGGCGGTTGAATTCTAGATGGCCGTCGAATCTTCTGAATGTATAGACTTTTGTTCTGCTTCTTACTTATCAAAGTGCCATCATACCTTTAACTGGGTTGAATTTATATAATCTTATGATAAGCATAGTTAATAAAATTAATATTTATTTTAAATGATGATAATTTTTCAGTAATGATAAAATAATTTTACCATAACTATTATAAAGATTGAATTGATAATAAATTTTATTATTATTGCAAAAAATGATATTTTATCTCATTGTATGTTTTAAATGTCATGTTAAAATTATTGCCATATATATATATATATTTTTTTTTTTGAATAAAAAATACCATATATATTAATAATAATTTTTGAATCAATAATATCATATATATTAATAATTAAAATCATAAATATGAATAAGAAGACAAAGTTCAGGAGAAAACAATTTAAGTAATAATTATGTAATAGCTTGTTCGTTCCAACTAGGTTTCTGTAGCGTTCCATTCATTGCCGAATTGATCCTTTGATATTCGGAGATGTTGTTTAGGTGCTAGTGGCGTTTGGGTAATTCAAAGTTGGTTAAGTATTTAGTTATTCGAGTAAATAGGGAGTTACTCAAGTGAACATGGGTTGATGTGTTGTTTTGAGCCTTTGGGTGCAAGTTTACTCGAGTAAGATGTTGTATTACTCGAGTAATCGAGGGCTGATTTGAGACTTACTCGAGTAACATTTAGGATTACTCGAGTGAGAGAGGCCAGTATTTTCCTTGGAGCAGGACTTGCTCGAGTAACGTTTTGACTTACTCGAGTAAGCGCTGAAATAAGGATGATGCTTGGTAAAACGGTGAATTTTGGTGTCTTGGCCTATTAAATACCCCTACCCAAATTCTCTATCATTTACTCCTCTAAACCACCAAATTCACTCCGAAATTCATATCTCTTCCTCTTCCATTGTCTCTCATTGGTTCCTATTGATTCCTTGAGGTAAGATCACTCTTCTTTCAACTTCTTTACTTCAATTTCTTGTTTGAACATGTGGGTTTGTTGGACATTCATGGGAGTGATGGGTTTGAGCTAGGTTTTCGGATTTGAGGTGATTTTGTCAATTTCTGTTGAAATGATGGTTGCATTATGTTGTTAGTGGCGTATTATGGTGGGAGGATCATAGATTAAGCTTTGATTTGAAGGATTTGAGTCATTTTTG
>CAODLS010728811.1:0-12534 GCA_948243855.1 Flueggea neowawraea
TCTGTTCAACCTTGTGTTTGAATTATTTTCAATTGAAATTGTATTTTGATTCTTCATGACTTTAGAGTGAGAGGAAAAGAGAACCACTTCTATTATTTGGACTGACGAGAAAACAAAAACACTTTAGGGACGAGAGAGGAAATAGAAAAATGGAAAGAAATGCTTAAAAATTCACACAACCACTTCTATTTCAACCAGTTTTCCCGGTGTAATTTAATCAAACACCTTGCGTGGATTCGTATCTACTGATACGGCGCGCTCAATTTCCTTTTAATGCAGACAAGTAAATGATTTCATTCATTCGAAGTACAAATGCGAGAAACGTGGAAAGGCGTTCTCTAGATCTGTATGAGAGTGCCACAATCGTTAATTTTTGTCTCTATATTAGTGATCGTTAATCGTTGACCAATCCCGTAATAATCATAAAAAATTGAGATGTCATTGAGATTTGAACCCAATACCTCTTGGTTTTAGACGTAAGTACTTACCAACTGAGCTACCAAACCTCGGCCGTTAGGGTTTTTTCTAATTTGTTTTTTCTTATGGATTTTGTGGAAGTAAAAGTTGATGATATTTGGAAAGTTCCCTATCGAACAAATAATTCCACCAAACTTGCAACTGTAATGCCTTATCCATTAAATCATTCTATCCTTTTTAAGTTGTTACTTTATATAGTTTAATTTGCTCGTTACATGTTTTAACTTTATGGTTTTGTTTCTAGAAGCTATTTCTTCTGTAAATTGATTATATTTTATTAGTTTTTGGGTATGCAGATGCTTGCTATATATGTTCTCTAACATGAAATTAAAATGAGAAAGAGCTATGCATCTTGTGCACTAGACCTGTTCTGCCTCATTGGTGATTACTTGAGAATGTATGTCCATCAAGTCCTGCAATGTGAGTGTCTGGAGACATACCTAAGTCAAGCCAAAAGGACGTTCATATGTTGCATCTTTTCTTTATATGTTAGATTTCCTTCGTTTTTTTCGTTCAACCACTTAATATCTAGATATTTTTTCATTTAATTAATTCATGTAAGATTCATATGAGTGGTCCTTTATCAGAGAAACTCTAGAGCTTTGTGGTCTACCTGTGGATTTAATTCGGTTAATCATGGAATGTATCTCAACTGTCAGTATGAAGGTCCTCTGGAATGGAGAGGAAACTGAATCCTTTAATCCTTCTCGAGGGATTAGGCAAGGAGACCCACTCTCCCCTATCTTTTTGTCTTATGCATGGAAAGATTAACACGTGTGATCAGGGAGGGTGTTGGGAATGGTTATTGGAAGCCTCTGAAGATCGGGAAAATAGGACCTTGCTTCTCCCACATATTTTTTGCTGATGATCTAGTTCTCTTCGGAGAGAGTTCGGTTAATCAAATGTCTACTATACTATCCTGCCTGGAGAAATTTTGTACTGCTTCAGGAGCCAAAGTGAGTATTCAAAAAACTAAAATATTTTACTCCAAGAATACCACCATCTCACTTGCCCATACCCTTACCCATATGAGTGGCTTTGGGAAAGTGGACAACCTTGGTCATTACCTTAGAGTTCCTCTATTTCATGGAAGAACCACCAGGGCAAGCTATAGACATATTTTAGAGAAAATTCAAAAGATACTGGCTGGGTGGAAAAGTAGTAGCCTTAGCCTCGCTGGAAGGCTTACCCTTATTCAGTCTGTCCTCTCCTCTCTCCCAGTTTACACTATGCAAACGGCTCCTATCCCCAAAACCCTCTGTGACGAGATTGATGTTTTAACACGTAAATTCTTATGGGGAAGTTCTGTGCACCTTGTCAACTGGGAGTCGATATGTATGCCCGAAGATGAAGGGAGGCTTGGGGTTTTCACCTGTCGAAACAGTCAACAAAGAATTTATGCTCAAACTGAGCTGGCGATTCCTGAATAACTCTTCCTCATTATAGGCTCAAATCCTCTGCCACAAATATCTGGGCGGAAAACCTCCTAACTTCATACATTCAAGGCTGCATAAGTGGTCCCCCTTATGGAGAGGACTGATGTCGATAGCTAAACACATCCCTGGGGCCTGTTGTTGGTCTGTAGGAAATGGTGGAAGGGTAAAGTTTTGGCTGGATGACTGGCTAGAGGAGGCAGGCCCTCTGATCAATTATGTTGCTGCCCCTCCAGATGACTCATTACTCCATCTCTCTATTAAAGAAATGGTCCAAAGAATCCAGGCTGGTATGTTATCTTTATCCCCTTTCCTACCCCATGATTTGATTGTGAGAATTAATGCTACAAGCTCACTCTTAAATGAAGAGTATGAAGATAAAATTGTGTGGAAGAATACACCATCAGGTAGATTCTCTTTATCTTCGGTTATTATGGTGATTACTAAAACTGGTGATTCTTTGCCAGTGCCTCAGAACGAGACACTTTGGAAACTGTTATGGAAGTTTGATTGCCCCTAAAGATTCAAGTCCTTTTTATGGCTCTGTGCAAAAGGAAAACTCCTTACTAATCATCAAAGGCATAAGAGGCACCTCTCTCCCTTGGCCGACTGCAAGTTGTGTGATAATCGCATTGAAACCACGTCCATGCCTTAAGGGACTGTAAGTATGCGAAGAAGCAGTGGAATCTTGTTATTCCTCAGTCTCTCCGTTCAAATTTCTTTACTGCAGACCACCATGATTGGCTTGTGCTAAATCTAAGAAGTTCTAAGTTGCAATCTAGGGGTGTCAACTAGCCAGTCCTGTTTTGTACTATGGCTTGGCTAATCTGGAATTCAAGAAACAAAGTGATTTTTGAAGGAACTACCCCCAACCCAAGATTGTATTGCCAGGGCATCCTAATGGTCCAACAGTATTCCCTTGCGAAGCTACAAGTCGCCTCTTTACTGTCGTCTAAGAAGAAGGAGCGTAACGGCATCGTGTGGACCAAGCCTCCAGTCGACTCTATCAAGTTGAATGTAGATGGTGCAGCCAACTTGGCGTTTGGGAAAAGTGCCGCCAAGGGCTTAGTCCGAAACTATCTTGGCACTGTTGAGTGTTGTTTCACTGTGAACCTTGGCCTTGCTCTCCTTTATTTGCTGAACTGTGGGCTATGAAATACGGCCTTGACATGGCTTGGAAAAAAGGCTACAAGCATGTCCTTTTGGAATCTGACTCCTCACTTGCTATTGACATTATTAAGAATTTGGATAGTTGTTCTGGTCGCCAACAATCCCTTATGAACAGCCTTAGGGACCTTTTCAAGCTCCCTTGGACAGTCTCGATTAGCCATGTGATTAGAACAGCAAACGAAGGAGCCAATTGGCTTGCTATATACGGTCTTAATTTACGTACTGGTTATCAGGAGCTCTGTTATTTACCGGTAGAATTAACTCAAATTTTGTACTTTGACTCTATTGGGATTTCTATCCCTATTGTACCAAGTCATTCATCAATGAATCTTCTTGCCCCTTCGTCCATCAGGGAGGCCATCTTAGTTGGGTTGCCTGATGGCAATGCCACACGAAACCGGGGTCAGCCTAGCTAAGTTGGGTTTAATGTGGGTTCGGTCCTTTCCAAAAAAAAAATGTGTTGGCGAGAAACATGTCGTTAATCAGTAATCATGCAATCACCTTTCTTGGTCATGCTTCTCCACCAGTGAATAGATTTTTGCTTTTTCTTTTCAAGATCAAATTGTGCATACAATAAAAAAAATTGTGCATACAATTGATGGAGCATACTAGATATGGGTGATATACGTATTATTATTTTTCTATTTTAATGATTCAATTATCTAAAAGTTAAACAAAACAATAATAATTAAAATTACAAAATGTTATTGAATAGAATGATTGTGTTATTTATAGTGTTGATCTATGCTAAGTTTGCATAACTATTCAAGCATAAATCGATAGCATTTTGGCCCTAGGTATGCTTAGTTGTCCATGAATTTATTATCTTTTCGTGTTTTATGTAGGGTGAATGAAATGCATGGATTGTTGATGAAATGTGATGGAAATGGCATGAAAAAAGAGTCCTCAAAAGGAGCCTAAGTGATGGGAATAAACGAGGGAAAACAAGACTCAAAATGAGCAATGTTCGTCGTCACACCCTGTGGTCATGGCTGTGATGGAGGGTGTGATCACCAATCAAAGGTTCAAATAAAACAGTGGTGGCTCACGGTCATGAGCAAGACTTTGAGCCAAAATGGATCAAGTCCGTGACTCAATCATGGTCATGAGTCACGACCGTGAAGTGGTGATCGTGATGCCTTCACGACCTATGATCACGGCTGTGTCCAAAGCTGTGATCACCAAACAAAATTTTCAAGAGAACCAGAATTGGCTCACGGTCATGAGCAAGATCAATCATGGCCGTGATGCCTTCACACCCATTGTCATGGCCGTGATCATGACCGTGAGACCCTCCAAAGTTGGAAAAAATGTGACAGAAAAAGGTACAACTTGTGGGACCAAAGCACACTGTAAGGGCTTTTTTGGAATGACTTTGCTAGGGTTTGTAGGGGACCAAGAAGATTATGAATAGACCTCTTCCACCCCAATTTGGAAACCTTGGACACACACACATTAAGTAAGAGAATAATTCTCTCATCAATTTTCAAGGAGGAATCTAACATTGAAGAGGAAACATGAAGGGTTTTGAAGAGGGCTTTCATCATCCATTGAGAGAAGTTTTATTCTTTCCCTTTATTTTCTTTTTCTTTGTGTAGAAACATGTTTAGGAATTTTATTTCTTGTTTTATGTTTTGTTTTCTAAACATGTTAGCTTAAACCATTGTTAGGGTATTAGAGATGTAAACATTTGATTGATGTTGTTTTAATGGATGGTTATTATTATGGGTATTGTGCTTTTATTGTTATATTTATTGTTATTGGTGTCTTTATTGCTATATCTATGGTTGGTGATTGATTTTATGACTTGTTATTGATTGAATGATGTTGTGATTAGCTACCACAATGTTGTTTTTGACAAGCCCAATTGAAGAATCAAAAGATGAAGTTTGGGTTAGGTTTACTTGCATAAAACTTATATGGTTTAGGATAGAAATATATCTATGCCTACAAGGGGTTCAATGAAATTCCTCTATAAACCTAATGGGTCTAACTTGACTAGGTGAGGCCGAAAGAACCCTCTTAAGAAGTATAGGTACGATTCGAGTGACATTGAGAGAGGCATTGAATGATTCATGTGGAGATAACACTCACACCCATTTCTTAAACCCCATTTTCATTCATCAAGCAACTAAATCCTTGGTTTCATCTCTAAAGCCCTAACATTTTTCTATTATTGAGTACTTGTGTTAATTTCTTACTTGCTTTTATTTCCAAAACCCCAAAAACAAACATTTGATGTCGTTACTTATTTTTTCTTTCTTATTTGACTACAATTAGTACTCATTCTCTTGGATTTAATAACATTAGGGATACTTCCAAGATAAAACTATATCGACTCTCATGCACTTGCGATAACCCGATCAAGTGTTAAGAAAGGAAATGATGGGGTTAGAAACACCAACGGTCACCCAACTTTTTGACTTATCACTCCAGTCAATTTTGTTTAGACAGATCACTCAATGACGATAAATTGTGAACTACTGTGTCAGCTGAGTAGGGTTGGGTATAAGGTTGGGTCGCAATATGCCTTGTTTTTTCAGTCCAGTCGATCAGGTTGAGCCGGGCAGAGTGCTTGGCCCAAACCTGCCCATTAAAAAAGGATGGGCCGCACCGGGCCACCCACGAGCAGCCAAACTTTCTCTTTGATTCAATCAACCAAATCAAATAAAAAATATAACAAAATCAACATCTTCTTCTCTTCTTCAATCAATCATAGTGCGCACACACACATACACAAAGCCAAAACAAGAAGTCAACAAAATCAAAATTAGAGAAATTAATTTTGATCTGTCCAAATAAACAACAAACCCACCAAAAACAAATAGAGGAAGAACAATGTAGGCAGAGTGAAGGTGACTGAGAGAAGTGACCAACCAAAAACAAATCTGGAATCAATGGCAACTACTTCAGTTGGTGAAGAGACGATGACGCAGAAATCAGAAACCCACTTCGATCATAACCAAATCCCTGCAAATTGTGAACCCAGAAACCTCCTCCAAAGTCCAATCTCAACCAGAAACCGAAAAATCAATGAATAGGCTTGCAGTGAAGACCGAGAGAGAGAAAGAGAGAGAGAGAGAGAGAGAGATAGAGAGAGAGTGTGTGAGGGAGGGAGGGAGGCGACTAAGAGAGAGAGTTAGGTGATGAGTGAAGACCGAGAAAGATGGAGGCGTTGGAGAGAGAGTGAGGTGTAGAGAGTTTGAGTTTTTTGAATGTTTAAGGCGTTGAGAGACAGAGAGAGAGTGTGAGGTGATGACTGAAGACTGAAGTCGTTGATAGTATATATATATATATCCTGACCCTTTTTTTGGAAAACCTAGGCTCGACCTGGAATTTACTTTGGACACATTTTCCCAACCCAACTCGTCCCTACAGGCTGAAAAATTGAACCCATGCCCTGATTTTATACGGGTCGGGAAGTGATAGATGTCCGGTGATCAAACCACGTATGCTGCCACATGGACGGAAGGGTACAATGTGGACAATTGACACGTGGCACCAAGGTTGAATTAAAAAAATAGCCTAAAACAATGTCGTTCCGTTTGATTTAAAAAAAAATGACAATTCAAAAATGTCAATGAAGCCAATGATGATTCAAGAGCGTAATGAATATTTGGAATGTTTCTAGGTAAAAAAAATCTAATTCAATATTTAACATTTTGTTTCAAACTTAACTAAAAAACCTAAAGCACAAATCAAATAGCATTAGTTAAGAAATTGAACCATGTATAAGATCTTTCTGTCAAACTCAGTTCATGTCACAATCTCCACTCAAATCCTTCCTCTCCTCTTTTCCCTTCATCTATGCAACACCTCTATCTCTACAACAACCCAATCAATCAAAAAAGTAAACCAAAGATCAAATGTATCGCACCACTCTCACATCTCTACAACATCGACGACAAATTGCAGTCACCACCACCATAACCATAACCAAAATTATCAATACCACCCACCATAAAATTGATTGACCAAATAAAAAAAATCCAAAAATTCAAACGAAACTTTGCAACTTATCACCATCCATCTTTCTCTCTCTCTCCAACCATCGACCACTATTCCCTTAACCCTCTCTATTTCTTCCTTTACTGAAACCACTATCAAACCCCAAAAGAAATTGAAATTCCAAAACTCATATATTAAAGAAAACCCACATATCAAAACATCTAATTTTTCAATTGTGCTGAAACCCACAAACTAATAAAGTTATATTCTTTCAGTTAAAAAAAATGAAGTTTTATTCTTTTCTTTTTCCCATTTTTAGCATTCAAACACATCAAGAAACGAATGGAACCTGTAACTGTCATTTGCTTGTACAACCTTCTAAAAAATAATCAAAAAGTTAAAGAAAAAACAGAGATCTCTCTATGTGTTTGTTGTGCGTGGTTTTGTTCGGAGACTAAAATTTATGGGCGATGAGAGAGATCTGGGGGAGGGGGAGCAAGGTCATGGTAGAGGTAGTGAAGATGGTAGCGGTGGAGATCCAGTGGTGGCGGTGGCACATAAGAGAGAGTACGACAGTGATGGCGGACATGGAGATGGTGGTGGCGTTGGCACAGATCTGGTGAAGAGAAAAATGTGGAAGGGGAGAAAGAGAGAAGAGAGAGAGAAAGACTGAAATGTCGATGGAAATGGTTGGAAGAAATTTGGGGCATGTATGTGTCACAACCCATTGCGGGCCCGTGATTGGCGTATGAGGCGAACCGTCTGTGGAAGCCCGGCCCATCTCGCACAAGCATCAAAGAACATAACAAAAACTATAATATTGAAAATGATACAGAAATCATTTTTCAAAGTAGTAAATAGAAATCCAAATATTGTTTAAAACATTAGTTTAAAAAATAATAACAATATATTTGATAAAAAATAAATCATGTTTAAATACCAAATAAGTATACAAAACATATACCCATAGGTAAACCGGTATGGAGCTACTAACAAAATAAATAACTAAGCTCGAACAAAAGGACACTGACTGCAACTGCAGAAATGCCTCACCAAGTGTTGAATGTCGATAAGTCGCAATCAACCAAAATCACCTGCAATCAGGAATACAGGAACATAGATAGAAAAGGAAGGGGTAACAACCCTAGTGAGAAAACGACACTTCAGATCGCCTGGTACGTGTCTCACAAAAATTATTTTGAAAACAGTTCGAAAACGTCACATGCAGGTATAAGTGTACATACGTATACAAGCTATATATGAATCCATAGTTTTCAAAATTCATTTCAAAATGCTTTGCAAACAAAGCAAACAACGAATAGTCATGCAGATTTGATAAATATTTATTTCAAATAAAATATTTAGTTTTTAGAATAAGAAATAACCAAATTATTTCCCTTTCAAAACATTTACCAAAATTCAAATATGTTTTCCCAAAACTGATTACATGTCATAATATTTTTTAAAATATATTTGGAGGGAAATTTACGAAATACTTCAGGAAGATGTGTCCAAAAATTCATGTATAAACACACATGCGCTATTTAGATAATAGCTATCGAAAACCATTTCAAAAACAGTTGCAATAATATCAGTAGCAATAACATAATATTGGTGATAGGGGACCAATAACATTAACAATAACAATAACAGTGATGATTGTGGACTCCGCCACTAGAAACATATAGTCATGTGTATTAGCTAGACACACGGATTACTATTTACTCTAGTAATTGATTATTACCACATACCCTGGTAATTGAGCTTTCAAATTGGCATACTAAAGGTCACGTTTATTCCTGTAACAAAGGCATCCCCATATCTCAGTAGTTTATCAAAAACATATACATATATTTATTTAAAAATATCCAAATAGGCAACATGCCGAACATACATCTTGTTTTTCCAATTTATCAAATGTTCAACTGAAACGTTTATTAGCGAAAACATCACAAAATATTACACATAGTATTTATTTCAAAAATACATTTAACCCCAAAAACCAATACATGTTTTAGAAAATATTCTTGAACCCATACAAAAAAAATTAAATAAAGAATACCTTAAAAATCCAAAACAGAGGATTTATTGCCGAAACCATAATAAATATTAAAACATAATATTTATTTCAAAAACCATCAATAATCCAACAAAAATATTCATTATAAAAACATAATATTTATTTCAGAGTAGATTTTCCCCTAACTTTAAATAAAAAACAATTAATCATACATTAGCGCATATCAAAAACATTGAGGGATATATAATACGTATATATGAATTCAAAAGCAATAAGTTAATTATTAAACACATCATCAGGTTATTAGATTAACCAATCCTTATATTAGTCCAATTTCAGAAATATGTTTTGAACACATCAAAAACAATATAGTTTAGAAGACACGACTTATGTGTCTGAAGCTGTCATTCCACTCACTGGATATCCAAGCTGAATGACTCAAACACGTACCATTGGCGGCTGACTAACCTCAAATACCAGGATACACAGCTGAAACAATTATCAAAGCAGAATCAAAGATATGATGTTGGTACTATAGCTGTACTGAAATGCGTGAAATACATATGCAGACTCAAACACTCGAATAAAGCCAGAAACCCTTTTTGGATCAAAGAAAAACATAATAAATCAAATATTACACCTTGGCAAGGTGTAATATTATATTTTGATCCCCGAGACTTGGCAAATTACCCAAATAGTCCAAATTTCGATTCAACCGATAAAAATCGAATTCAAACACTCACATTGACTATAATCGACCTCCTAAGCAAGAATCCAACATCCATTTCAACAAACAACTCAAAATCATCAAGATTTTCCAACCTCAAATTCGTATTTCTTAAGCCCATAGAAATGAATCATCAAATCACAAAACCCAACTCAAATCCAAGTATTTCTAACTCTAATCTACCAAGATATAACATGAACAACTTCAGATTTAGCAACAAATAATCAAAACCAAAAACCTTAGTTTAAGAACATACCTATTTCGTTCAAACTCAAAAACCTCCAAAACCAAAGTTGAAATCATTTGATTTAGACCTCAAAAAACCATAATCCAACCACATTTAACTCCCATTATAGTAAAAAAAGGAAATTTGAACCAAATCCCCAAATTCATTGAAAATCCTAGATGAACAAATGAGAAGCAAGAATGATGTAAAGAATAGATTAACAAACGTTTATTAACTCAAGAATCCAAGTAGAAGCAATGAGAAGTGATGGAGGATGAAGAGAAATCAATTAGAGAGAGATTTTGGTAGGTAAGGTGAGTTATGGCCGAAGAAGGGTCGGTTTGGGGGTATTTATAATCCAACTCGATGAAACGCAGCGTTCCAACTGAAAATCGCTCAGAAAAGAACCTTTACGTGCGTAGCACATGATGCTATGCACTCAAGACATGTCTTACGTGCGTTAAAGCTCATGTTTCGCACGCAAAAGCTGTATTACATGCGTACTATAGATGCTACGGGCATAGACGACCTTTTCCTACTCCAGGTCGATTTTGCTTCAGGTTCTACGTGCTTAGCTTCCCTTCAATGTGCGTAGGATACCCTCTGGACGCATTTTATGCAAAATTTCACACTTCTAACATGTTTCCAACTTAGAAACACCAACTCCAACACTCCCGGAGCAAATCCAACATCAAAACTCGACAGAACGAGGCACGAATTACCTCCAACACCAAAATTTGCAAAAAATAACATGATTAAACTCTATCAATATTTTTATTTATCATATTAAACACCTAATCATCATCAGATCATTCAAGAACCGATTCGAAATCGAACGAAAAGCTACATGACTCCAATCAGAACAGACGAGATATTACATTATGGATGCCACATGGACAATTTCTAGTGGCATCCTTTCAGCTATGTGGCATAGACAAAATGCCATGTGCATCCTACGTGGTATGACATGGCAGCCGACGTGGTCTGATGCCCGGACATCTAGCACTGACCCTGTCACGGACCATTTTTTGACTATGACCGGCGTACAAAACAAACCAAACCAAACCGAGAGCCCGACCCATCTCGCACAAGCCTCGAAGATTCAAACATTCTACCCAATTTATTCATTTATTAAGACAATTATTAACAGAAGGTGAAGATTGCAAAACATTTATTAAAAAATATAATAAAATATAATTTTTTATAAATAAAATATCGAGATATCAAAATATGTTTATATATATATATCAAAATAAAAGTAAAATATCAATCAGTATAATCCAAAAGATAAAATGTGAAATTGTGCCCAATAACCCAATAAAACTTGGTGTGAAACTCTAATATCAAAACAAAAGTAGAACACGAACAATAGGGCATTCAATATTAGCAAAGGTGTCTAACTTAGATCAAGGTGCCAGACGGTTGTTGTGTTAGTTTTGTGCCATAATCCAATCATTGATACACATTGTCATTACATTTATTAATTAATAAAGTGGCATTTTATTTCATATCTAAAAATGTTATATTATTTATAACAAGATAAATCATCCATGAATAGTTATTCTTTCTTATGTCATCAAGTGTGTGACTTGATAATAAAACCATAAAGTAAAAGGAATACTATTCTAAATGTCTCTAATCGATTGTTATCATGGGAATGATGACAAGTCAAGGTTAGTATGTTGCTAATATGATAATCACATTTTATTGATTATGGATATGAGATATCACTTAGAACATAGATACATGATAGGGAACATGTATTGGACTGGCCTACTATGAAAGCACTTCATGGATCAATGTCACAAGTAGTTTTCATACAGTGGTGATGTTTGAGTCCTCCGACTGAAACTCACTATCGACTCCTACATGAGGAATCGCATGTTTTGACTTGGTCAAATGTTATCCGTAACAGGGTAACAATAAAGGCTATGATTGGATATACCACGAATCTTGTAGATGAGTGATGATGAGAGTGATGGATTTGTTCCTCTTATGAAGAGTGATATCTTTGTGCCATTTGATGAGTAGGATTGATGGAATGTATGTATATTCAAATGAATTGATAAAATGTTTTATCAATGTCATTTGTATATCAATCTACTTAGGATCAATAAACACATTAAGCAATATAAGGTTGACATGTGACTATGCCTTATGCTTAATATAGATATCCTGAGACAAAATGACTAAATATCAAACTATGAAAGGTTAACTCGGATTACCGATGCCACTCAATTTTAGGTTGCCATAATGTATTACTAGATATTGTTTATGGACTTTGGGCCCAAGTTTTTTGGGATGAGACCCATTGCCAATTTCGAGTGAGCCTATTAGGTCACACACAAAAACGGATTGGATTGGATTGCAAATGTTCTCTCGTTTGTCAAATGAATTATTGAGATAATTAATTTGATTAATTATTAATAATTCAGGATTTTGTTTCAATTCACTTATTAATATTATTTTGGGTTTATTTATGTGTGACATAAATTCGCCCCATAGATATTAATAATAGAGTGATTTATTTAAT
>CAODLS010728852.1:0-11564 GCA_948243855.1 Flueggea neowawraea
TTTAATCAAATTTTTTCTAACCGAATGTCTAGTCATTAGTTTATAAGTCGGTTGATAATGTTCTTTAATCCATTTATTAAATTTCAATTTTTCAGCAAAACTAAATGATAAATGATTAACAACAACCATTTCGGCAAAATCCATTCTAGATTCATCATGATTATAATGAAATAAACTAGGTTGAGAGGAAGAAGAAGTAAACCCAGTTAGTTGTGTTTGTCCTCTCGCCATTCTTACTTTTTTCGGATGCTTGTATATGTCGTTAAAATGTTGCATAGCCCCCTTCATGCTTAAATGAGAGTACTCCTGCGGACAATAGTTAAAAAAATTTTAAATTTTTTATCACAACTACAAATTTTCTTAAAATGAATTCTAAAAATATTGAAACTATGAACTCTTCTTCCCATTCCTCCATCTCCTTGGGTAGAAATTAGTTGAGTTTAACTCTCTTGAGTTTCAATATGTTCAACTTCAACATTTTCAAAATTTCTATTTTCACTAAAATTTTCCATTACTCCAAAATAAATATGCAAATATTAATTAAATGTAATGAAATATCAAAATAACTAAATTAAACTATAGTACAAAAGTAGAAAGAATTTGAAAAATGTAATTGCAAAAACTAACTTTGAGAAATATAAAAAAACATAATTGCAATAATAAAATATATAAATAATTAATAAGAGCAATTTAGAGAAAAATACAATTTTGAGAGAGTGAGAGTGTAGAAGAGATTGAGATTGAGAGAGAAAAAATGGTGTAAAATTGGTAGGAATAGGGTGAGAGTATTTATAGAGTTGAAAAAAAAGCATATGACCGTTGGAACAACCAGCAGTTCCAACGGTCCAATGGCGGTTCGAACCGCCGATTCAAACCAATTCCGAACTGGCGATTCGGCGGTTTTTAGAGGGGTTGAACAAAAACTTAAATCGCAACCCTCCGGTTCTGGTTCTGATTTTGATCGAGTTTGACCAGTCCGGTTCGATTTTTACACCTCTAGTTTTGGATGCTTCCTCAGATAAATGAATTTAATCAATTTTACAATAGATTAGGGGTGAACATCATAATGGTTGGAGCAACAACCAAATAAGCAACATGCTCGTAAACTGTACTACCAAAGCCAGTGAAAACTTTTCCTATACGAGCATGTGTGGGTAATGGTGAAAGATGATCCCAAGTGGCAAACGGTGATACCAAAGCAAAGGTCATTCAAAAGGACCAAAATTAATGAAAGTGGTGCATGCACAAATTCTTTTAATGTTGACACAAGTGTGGGAGTCAATGAGGAAGAAGTCGAAGTTTGTCTAATTGGTCAAAAAGTATTGAAGGAAATATCTAAATCGAAGAGGAAAGGAAAAGTAAAAGAGAGTACATTAAGCATGACAGAATTTTTGGCAAGGGAGTTGAACGAATTGAAGGAGAGGATGGATACTAAAGCAAAAAGTCAAGAGTGGTTTGAAAAGCTTGCCGAATTTGATATATTGTTAAAGTATACTTCGATTATATCTCCTGAACAACGTGAGGTAGACGCTCAAATTTGTGCAATCATCAAAGAAAAACGTGGCATTAAATAATGTATTTTATTATTCACAATTAAGTAATGTATTTTATTATTTGCACTAAGTAATGTATTTTGTTATCTTTTAATTAATTTATGTAATTTATTCAAAATAATTTAAAATTATTTTTTAAAAAATTGTTTTAATATTTTATCTAAAATAATTTAAAATATAATTTTAAAAATTAGCATTTTTTACATTAAAATATGATATTAGTGTATTAAATAAATATATGTTGGAATTATATATTATAAATAAATTAAATGAGGAGAAAAGTGATTGTGAGTCTCATGTTTGAGTATAAAAGAGAATATAATTATTGAAGAAGAATTTAATAAAATTTTAATATAATATGATAATCATATTTAAAATAAATATAACTATTAGAGATGCCCTAACAATGAAGTGCTGATTACGTAACATGCTTGGTTTAAACGGATTTAGTAGACGGGTTTATCTACCAGAAAATAGAAAAGTGAATATTAGGATAGGTATTTGTCAAAAGAGATAAAACAAACAGCTCAAGTCACTAGAGAAATATATAATTAAAACTCTATAAAAAAACAAACAGCTGGGAAATACAACAATTATTCATTGTACAGAATTTTACACAAAAATCCAAGAAAAGTGAAAATAACTGCAAACATAAGTTATTAAATTTTTTACTTTTTGCAAAAATAAAATATATACCAGAAGCAAATTAAAATATATTGAAAATAAAAAAACATACCAAATTTTGTAAAAAATTATACTTTATTGGTGAAAAGTTAAAATTTTATTTTTGCGAGTATTTTCACTTTTGTTGGTACACCATGTAATTTTCCTTGGTTTTATACAAAAACCCAAAAATTGATTAATATTCAAAGAATACTTCTTTTTGAAAATACGATACAAATCTTAATAAACCAAAAATATACCTAAAAATTGGAAATAAATGAATGATTAACCAAATATTAGAATTCCATTTAAAAAAATGGTTAAAAACTTATTTCACTTCCTCTTCATTATATTTGATTGGGCAACTTACAAAAATAGACATTTGAAAATCTAAAAGCAAAAACACTCCAGTTACATTTAGCTTTTTTTCCAGACAGTTTTTTTATTTTTCCTTGCGGAAACCAGAAAATTCTTTTTTTTTTTTATTTTTCTTACATAGAAAGATAAACCATAAATAAAATTTTAGAAGTCTTAAATAAACCTTGAATAAAAACATAAACCTACAATAAACCTTTTGGAAGTCTTAAATAAACCTTAAATATACATCATTTTATACTTTTTTTTTACAATTTAGTGCTTGAATGTTTTTTATTTTACTTTCTCCTTTTTTTATTTTTTCAATTTATCTACGTTATTTTATAGCTAATTTTCTTTCTTTTCCCATTTTACCATTTTAGGTTTTTTTAAAGATTTTTAACCTTAATAAACCTTAAATAAACTTTTTAAAATTCTTAAATAGGAAAAATAAACCTTTTAAAAATTTTAGATTTTGAATTCTTCATTTTAATTTTTCATTTTTTGTTCTATTTTGATTTATTTTTCAATTTAGTCTACTTTCTTTTTCTAGTTAGTTTTCTTTCTTTTTCTAGATTTTCATTTTAAGTTTCTTTTATATTTTTAACCTTAATAAACCTTAAATAAACTTTTTAAAATTCTTAAATAGGAAAAGTAAACCTTCAATAAACTTTTTCAAAAATTTTAAAAACTTTTTAAAAGCTAAAAATCAACCTTAAATAAACCTTTTAAAAACCTTTTACCAAATTTATAAAAACAAAGGACTTCAATTGTTATTTTACATAACACACAACGGCTAGGGTTTTGGTCTGAACCCTAGCCACGCTACTCCCTCCGTAAAACCCTAACGCAATGAGAGAGGGGAGAGAGGGAGAGAGAGAGAAGGAAAGAGGAACTGAGACAAGAGAAAGAGAGAGAGGGATTGACTAGGTGTTGCGAGGAAAAGAAAATAGGAGAGAGAGAGAGTAGGGGAGAGAGAGAGAGAGGAGAGTGAAAAAAGAACCGAAAAGAGATAGGAGAGGAGATAATCAGAAAATGAATTATTAGAAAGAGGGGATGGGACAAAATTAAAACAGCCTACGGAGTAGCGCATAAAAAGTTATTTGTTGGCATACAAAAATTAACAAAATTGTTTCTCCTTGCCATAATAATTAAAAATACAAATTCGATATACAGTGTAATTAACCCTATTTAATTGCGAGATTTACATATTTACGTACTCTTGAATAAGAATTTACAGAATCACCAGTCCTAGTTTCAAAATTTCAATCATACATCCAACAAATAAAAATTACAACTACATGGACTTTTGTTTATATTTGTTTAAATGTCGTTTATTTTTATAATTTACGAATTTGTCTATATATGTTTATATGTTGTTTCTTGTTCATATATTGATTGGAATTGATTGAATTTTGTTTATAATCAATATATCAACAACTCATAAAAACCTATAAACAAGATGTTTTGAATTTCGAAATAATAGAATAATATAAACAACAAATCAATTATATGTCAATAACATATAAACAAAAATTCTACAATTTTAATATATTGTTGATATCTTATTTATATGTTATTTATGTGTTGTTTTCTATTTATATATCGATTAGACTTGATTGAATGTTGTTTATAAACAACATATGAATAAAATATAAACAACATATGAATATAATGCTTCGAATTTTGAAATAAAAGAACAATATAAACAATAAATCTATAACATTTCAATAATATATAAATAATTGTATGTGTAGTGATAAAATATGCAAAATTTGTAAATATATAGTTGTATAACACGTAATTATCACTATTTGATTTGAAACATGAATGGGGCCAAACGAGCATAGAGAGCCCGATCAAACCAACAATTACATACACCAAGTCGACAAGCCCAACTTCCGATCTCTACTAATTCATTCCTCTTTTGCTGGACCTAACCACCACAAGTACTCCAGGACACAGCTCTCACATCACACTATTATGATCGCCCTCATCAACGTAGTCACCAGTTGATCCTTCCGCTTCACCATTTTAGTCTCATCTTGAAAATGTATACAATTGGTTATTACTCAAACAGTGTCAATTTCTTCGCGATTATACGATTTTCAAGTATACGATTATGACACGATACAATTGGCACAAATTTTATTTTTGTTGTGTTACACGGCATATATAGTGATATAAGATACATAAATGAACTTTAATTACTGTATGGTAACTTGGATTGTCGGTACATGCTCAAGGGACTTTCCAGTGAAAGAACTTTAGTTTATATCCGCAATAGGGATGTTGTTGTTGGCTCATTTGACAAACACAACATTTAGTATTTTTTGTGTTTAGTATTTTATTAAAAGATATATTTTATTTTTATTTTTTCAATATATAATTATTATTAATTATTACAAAAACTATATAAAATACACAAAAACTACTCTTTCCAAACAAGACCACTATATATGTTTCTAACTTATCCTGTTGGCTTTGAGAGGCATGTTGACAGAGTAGTGCGCTGTAAAACTTGAACACGTGACTTCGCACAATTTCGTTAACCATCAAAACACTTAATGCCATTTAGTCTGATAATTTGGATTTCAGTACGCATATGCTTACCTGGTAGAATGACAACTACCGATATAACAAGAAAAATATATAATTTGAACCTACCTGAAACCACCATTCAATCAACGTGGCTTTGTATACAGTAATAGCTTACCTACCAATCAATACGTGCTTTTGTCATTATGTTTCTTTCCAATCTACGGATGTGACAACTTACAAAAATTAATCATCTCAAGTGGTCCACCCATGGCAAGATGAAGAAAAAGATGAAGGGTCCAAGGTGATTCCATCCTAGTAGATTTCGTTTACTTACTTCTCTGTTTCTTCGCATTTTTTAAGCCAAATTGGGACTGAAACCTTAGACAGAGGACATGGCTCCATATGGTGCAAGATTGGTGTTTCCAATAGATGTGAAAAAGAAGCCATGGCAGCAAAAGCTCCCACTTCACAACAGGTGGCACCCTGAGATACCGGCTGTGGCAGAAGTTGGTGTTGGAGAGCTTTTTAGAGTCGAAATGATGGACAATAGTGGAGGTAGTGTTACAAATGAGTTCACTGTTGAGGATATCAAACATGCCGACAATTCCACTGTGAGTTCAACTTCTCTGCTTTCTGTGTTTGCATTAACTTAAAGACCTGCGTGTTCATAAAAGCATAGAGCCAATAATTGACAGTACGTATTTTCATATTCGATTAGCTCAAGTAGTTAAGTATATTCAACGTACAGGATTCGATATATATCCTTTATTTTACTAATAATGATGATATGTAATGAACTTTTTTACTTCCACAATAATACATTTATTTAAATTAGTTAATCAATTACAACTACTAAACCAATTAGGAAAAAAATATTTATTTTAACCAATCAAAAATCTTGACAAGACTGAAGTGCATAGTATTTTCCTTCCAATCAATTTTATTTATCCCGAGGATCCTTTCCAACGAAGTAGTTCTGTTCAGCCAATAATCTTAAAAGGTCAGTACACTTAAAAGAAAAAAAAAAGGGTAAAGAATATATATGGTCATCGCAATAATGGAAGCCTCAAGTTTAAACTTAAAAATGAATGTTGAACAATTTGAAGTACATTATAACCAAGTAGACTCCTCTTAATAAATCCACTTTCGTTAGTTTTGCTCACGCTTTAATCATACCAAGACTAAAACTTGAGCAAAAGCCATGGCGAAGTACGGTGCGAAATTAGCGTTTCCTATAGATGTGAAAAGAAGCCATGGCAACAAAAGCTTCCACTTCATAACAGGTGGTACCCTGAGATACCAGCTGTTGCAGAAGTTGGTGTTGGAGAGCTTTTTAGAGTTGAAATGATGGACTTTAGTGGAGTACGTATTACAAAAGAATTCACTGCAGAAGATATCAAACATGCCGACCCTTCTATTGTGAGTCATTTCCAGCCTTCTTAATACTCGCACATTTTTTTGTCATTTCTCCAACATTTGTTTTGTTCTCAACTTCTATGCTTGGTCTGTTTGTATAACTCAAATCCTCTGTTCATAAAAGCATAGAGCCAAAAAAATACAGTATTTTCAATTAGTTCAAGTGGTTGAGCGTGTTGAGAGATATGGGTTAATGACTTGCCCTTGCATAAAACTCAGTCCGGTAATATCCTACCCAACAGAAGACATCAAAATTTTCCTACTTTTTCCACTGTGAATTCCATACCAGTCTCCTCAATTAAGTATTCAACCTTCCTGTCTGCTAAAGGCCTTCTGTTTTCTTCTTCTCTGCTTGTGTAATTGTGAAAACTTTTAAATGATGATGCAGTAATCTAACATTTTTGTAAAATAAGATTCATAAAACTGGCAAAGTCCAAAGTTTGTAATTTCAGCTTTAAATTAAAATTATAAAGTGGTATTGGAATCACTGCTATCACTAATCTAAATTCCTAATGGATAAAAATAGAGACGGAAAATTATAAAATGAGAACCATCCTAAAAGGAAAAAAAAAAAGAAAATAGAACGTGAACAAGTTTGTCTTTTGATAGGAAGGAGGATGAGGGACCATAGGAAGAATCGCCAATCTCAATTGTTGTTAATGTGAACAAATAATAATAGGAAAGAGATAATCTTTTAGATTCTAAAAGTCAAACTTTCTTTCTACGATAGATTCCATTTGATTAGCCAGATACTAAAATTCTCATCTCAGGGAAAAAACCAAAGCTCTTTTGCACTTCTACTGACTCACTCACCATGGAACCTTCAACCCCAAGACTAGTTATGCCAATAGACTTGAAGAAGAAACCACGGCAGCAAAATCTGCCTCTCCACAACCGCTGGCATCCTGAAATACCGGCGGTCGATGAGGTTAAAGTTGGGGAGTTGGTTAGAGTTGAGATGGTAGACTGGACTGGAGGATATGTTAAGGATGATGATTCTTCACTTGATGTGAAAACCATAGACCTTTCAAATGTAAGTATGTGTCTAATAGCTAAAACTGGTAAGAAAATATTGCAGCCATGCTTGTTTCAGCTTTTCGGCACTCTGTAACTAAACAATATAACTGATGCTACAAGAGGATGAATGATTATGGGTGTAGGTTCATCACCTGAGTGGACCATTCAGAGTTATAGGAACTGCACCATCAAGGGAGCTCCTGGATATATGGAATGCAAGAGGGCGAGAGCTTGTAGAAAATGTCTTCACATAACAGATGCCATGTACATTGATAAAACAACAATTAAAAAAAATGTTTTGTTTTCTAATGAATGATTAATATATAGATCCAAAAGGGAACTCCTGAATGGGAAAGGATTGCCAAAGAAGGCAGCAAGAACAGTGCCTGGAAGAGAAAATGGAGGGAATTGTGACATAAAAAACCATAGCAAAGGTTCAAAAGTTTACCTTCCAGTATTCGTGGAAGGAGCAAATCTAAGTACCAGTGATATGCACTTCTCACAGGGTGACGGTGAAGTCACATTCTGTGGGGCTATTGAGATGAATGGTTTTCTCGAGCTCAAGTAAGCAAGGCATTCACATTTCCTCCAAGAATACCATTAAACTTCAAGTATGTTCATAGCTTACACAAGCTGATTGCACTCTTCTTTGTTTTGTTTGATAAGGTGTGAAATCATAAGGGGTGGAATGAAAGAGTACCTTACACCTGTGGGGCCAACTCCTCTTCATGTCAGCCCTATCTTCGAGATAGGCCCAGTCGAGCCAAGGTTCTCAGAGTGGCTAGTGTTCGAAGGAATCAGCGTTGATGAGAGGGGGAAGAAGCACTACCTCGATGCAACTGTTGCCTACAAGCTTGCAACTGAATAACTTTCTGACTTTGGATACTCCAAGGAACAGGTACAAGTTACATCCACACTACACAATAACTTAAGATAATTTCAATGAATATATGCAGAACAAAGAAGCATAAATCAGTAAAATCAGATAGGACTTTATTTGATTACTGATAAAGAAAATGTTATGGCCACACAGATGTATCTTCTGCTATCGTGCTGCCCCTGCGAAGGAAGGATTTCTGGGATTGTTGATACTCCTAATGCTTGTGCAACTCTTGCAATCCCAACTGCTATTTTTGACCAGGTAGGCATGTAGCTGATCCCTGACATCTTCAGAAAAACAGTAAAGAAAACTACCTAAGATTCTACTGAAAACTTGCAAGATGCACAGTAGGACCACTCACAGCTAAAGAACAACTCGTTTCCTCTGTGCTCAGTTCTCTTTTTTCCATCTTTAACTGAAGGATGAATTTGTGCAGGATATTCTACCAAAAACAAAGGTGCCTGTTGGGCTGCGGGTAGTGAGGAAACCAGATGTCTTGAGATGCAGATATGATGGTAATTTGCCCTTAACAGAAACCCCCAGCGCCATGACACAACAGAAACAAGATACTCCATAGAAGCAGGTGATGGTTAGGGCTATACCCCCCATTTCCCGATGGATACCAAGTTCATGAATAGGAAGAAATATAATGGGACTGCAAGACCCATGTAGTTTCTTCTGTACAAGTACATTAAATCTTGCAAGAATAATATTGCATCACCATCTCTTGAGTTAATACCCATGCAGTTAACGCTTTATTATCAAGCATAAGCCAAAACATAACATCTTTTCTCCTAGACAAGATTTGAGAAGCAAAAAGATAAACGAAGAAACAAAATCAAGCAGAAAACCCGTTTCAACCACCACATTAATCCGCCAGCAAACAAAGGGAGGATGTTGTGGCAATTGAAGACAGGGATGTCTATGGCTTGGAAGAATACTGAAGAAACACATGAAAAGACTTAATACTGTTAATAAAACTTTTATTTTAAGATTCAAGTTGAAGAAACAGGTACAGGATGACACTACATTTTAACCAACTAATAAAAAACCAAATTGTTAGATAATATCACCTAATTAATCATAAGCTTCGAATGTAATCTTTCTATGTCCTTGGCTTTCACAGACCACTTGTGATAGAGAAAAAATTGTAAACACCATAAAATCCAAGATGAAAAAATGTATCTTCCCACGAAATACCATATAAAGTTGCAAGACATTTTGCAACAGTTACAGACCTAATAAATTTCTACATGTTGACATAATCACCAACAAGAGAAATGCCCGTAGAAGCATCTCTTTGAAGGTGAAATTGTTATACAACCAGAACAATATAAAAGTAGGACACAATTGCGCTTTCCAATAGTTGACTTGAAAGGGTGGGGAAAAATGAGTAGCGTGGATACATCATCGTAATAGTCCAATTAATGTTACCTTAGGTCTATGAACAATTTATTTTTCCTTTCCTACTGATGAATATGTTAAGATCGTCATATCGCCACTCAATAGTATATTGAAAGTGTCCGATGGTGTTGGATGGACGGAGACCGCACACCAAAGGCCCAGAGCCAGAGGTCCAACTCCACACTCAGCACCTGAATAAAGAACCTTCACAACTCAGTGAAAAATAGAGGAAAGGCAGAAGAAGTCCTTTCCAATAAACAGGAAAGGAAAGTCATGTCCTTACCAACCAGGTAAGAGGAAAATTCATGATTTAAATTAAAAAATACGCAATCAAGTACAATAATATAAGTATTTATTTGTGGAAAATATGGGAATCCAGAACTTTGTAAAACAAAATAAGGCCAGATTAGCATCAGTTCTTGCTCCAATAAGTAATGGTAAAAGTACAAGTGTGCGTAAATAAATTCATGAAAAAAATCAATATGGAGACTTAAGATGATAATTAATTATGCGCATATTACTACCTTCGCCAATACTAGAGCTGTATAAATAATCTACTCTGTTTTTGTTAAGAAAACACTCGGAAAAAGAATTTCAATTACATCAAAACTTAAATTTGCTATTTGCAGATAAAAAAATAAAATGAGAACAAGAGGGAGTTTGTTTATTTATACCTGCTTTCCTAATTTTACTCGAACCAAGTCCCTCAATTTTTCCACTGCATAAATTGAGCAGGCTCGTAATTCAACTTCCTCCTCACTGCCTGAAGCTATTTCCCTATTGGATTCAATAGTGCTAGCTAGGGTTGAACTATATTTCAGCACACCAAGTTGCCGAAGTACAGCTGGTACAATATAGTCTGCAAATATTGTGACTGAGCCAATATCATTGAACTCCCCATATCCTAGACCCTTGAATGCACCATATAGATCTGCTGCAAATATCTGAGCTCTTTTATACAAGAATACTTGGTGGCCTTTGTAAACTGAATGGTCTCTAAAGCCTGAAACACACAATTAATGATTGTCAGCATTTCAACGTGACAGTATCCATACAAACATCAGTGACATCACATAGAGCATTCCTTAATAAAAATTCAGAAACAAGAAATACCAGGAAAGTAACGTGCTATGGTGGCAACAAGCTTTGCAGCAGATTTCCCACAAGACTCCACAATATTTGATGCCTTACCCCCAAAACTTCTTTCCAGTTCAAAACCAACCTAGGTTGAGAATTTACCAATGTCAAACAATTAATCTGATAATTAATCAAGAGTTGCATTACCAGAAGCATATATGTGTTTAACAGCTCAAGAATGAAGTTTCTAGCTGAAACCTCAGATAAAATGAGACAATAAACTAAATATTTGCCTTCTTTCAAGCACCACAAACGAACCTCATGAAGTAGACGAACACGCTCATCCTCCAATGGAAGTGGTCTAGGCCATTTCAGCAAATCGCGCAACTGAGGACCTAATAACAAGAACTGATATCATCACTATGTTCACATAAGCTACAGCATTTTACAACTCAATTTTTATTTCAGGATTTTTAGATAAAATTGCAGAATCATATGAGCATCTAGTGTTTGCGTGTATGTATTTCATTCTATGCTTTCTGGTAGTGACAGCAATCACTTATGCTGATTGGTTGTTTCAATGGCAGACAGTTGACATTCTACTACCAAACTCCAAAGGAAAACTCAAGAAATATATTCATTCTGTCAAATTCTTCAGA